>DWLS01000737.1:0-26984 GCA_018246255.1 Pachliopta kotzebuea
GGCTATTTTTATTGTTAAATATTATACCTATTTTGTGTAAACGGCTGTTGGTCTTCCGTAAAATAAATAAATAAATAAGTGGCTTGCTTAGAACATAGCGATAAAATGGTATAGACAGCACCACATTGTGCTCATCGCCTTGAGACAGCTGTTGTTAAGTTTCATTACCGCAGTAATTTCCCTTCAGACTGGAACACAGTAATGTTTGAACTAGACGGTTTTAGATAATTCGTCGATTGGCGAAGTTATGGGCGATTTCACGTTTGGCTTCTGCCTTGATACAGCTAAGAGTCTTCAATTAGATTTGTAAGGTTTGTTACTACTGATTGCAGGCATATAAAAATGAAAGGTTGTATTCAAAATTTAAAGTATATTGAATGATTTTGTATAAAGGTTTAATTTTGATCATATAAAGACATTCCTGCGGCATTGCAGCAGCGCAAGCCTTGCAGCGGAGAATTCGCAATCCGGGCCCCCGCATAACTCCTCTTACCTCGTCCCTCCTGCTCAGGATACGTTACTTATTAAATTCGTCCGACGTACCGGGAAAGGATGCTTTCAATATCATATTAGAAACACATATTTTTTTTAATTCGCTGCGACAACGAGACGAGCAATGTGTTCATCTGATGGTAAGTGATATACTTCCACACAGCAACACACTGCGTTTGTCGTCTTAAGACATTATGATAAGCCTCGTAACCCCTGTAATTTCACTAGCTATAGTACCCTTCAAACTAGAACACAGTAATATTTGCACATTACTATTCGGAGGTTGCAATAGGAGCTGCGGAGGAAGATTCCTAGACGGTCTCTGGAATATCGGACCTATTACCAATTTACTCAAATATAGTAGAAATTAAATAAGGCAAAGTTGAGTGAGTTTTTTTAATATTCATGTTTTATATTAACTTTAGATTTACGTTTGTATCTTAGTTACTACATATATATGAACCGTTTATTTTGAAAGTGGTGTAAGTCCATTTTTTAAGAAAAATGAGCTATCACATAATTCATGCTTCATTTAATGTAATTTTTTTATATATAACTAGTCCGTGTTCAATTTCTCAAAAAATTCTCATGTTTTGTAAATGAATTTGCATATGATTCGCCTGTATTTTTACTCAACAAATAAGTAACCTTTAATTTTATCGAAACAAAAGAAAATGGACTTTCACCAGTTTCAAAATAAACGGTACATATATAAACGTACTAGTTAACTGTAACGTTTTCGTTAAGAGGTGAAATAACACACTGTTTAAGTTTAAAGACGGTCTCTCCCGAATTCAAAAACAATGTCTACAGTAGATAGGTATATAAATAATAATTATATTACTGTGTATTTCGCAGACGTTATTCCGTGGTAACGTACTTTGTGCATTACCAGTAATAACATTTTAAAAGAGCCGAGAGCTGCACCTCGCCGGCGAGTGCCCGCGGCGGCCGCGCTTCGCCCTCACAACGAATTTCGCCCGCTTTCGCGTCCAAACTGTTAACGACTGGCTTCAAGTTAGAAACGATTGGAGTGTTATATTGTAATATATAATAAAAAACTTCTCTACTATGGCGTAACTTCAAGAATTTATTTATATATACACCATGTATAACAAACTTTTGGCATTATCTACAAGTTTACCTTAAGCGATATAGAGATGTCATAAGGTGGCGAGATTAAACCAAAAGCAAAGAGATTTTTTATTAGATCGTCAGTAATATTTCGTCTATATCTATTCCTGATGGTAAATAGAAGTTTCTAGTCCAATTTGAATGGTACTACTAACTACATTAACAGAATAATAAAATCATCATTGTCAAAGCGTTGAAAATAATATGTACGAGTATAGACATTCTAAATAGCACCTCATTAATATGAAAATAAATATTTAATGTCTAATAACAACTGTGAAGTAGTCGTAAATATACTATACATATATGAAAGTAAATATATACAGTGCCGTTTATATATAGAAAAATATTCATTTTCTTATTACAGCTAGAGTAAGGTATAAATGTGTTAAAATATGACACAGTGTTAATATCCTTTCTGTTTTTAATTTTAAAATATTACCGAAACATAAATAATAAATGTATAGATGAATAAAGAAGAAATAATTAAAACAGAAAAAAACTGGAACCTAACATATATCTATAATAGCAGCAAGATAATAAGGAAAAAGTAAACCAGTTTTATATATCGTATCTTTTTCTATAAGATTAATGTTCTTACAATCTGTTATTTTTGTTTTGACGAAGCGACGAGAGGAGCAAAGCGTTCACCTGATGGTAAGTGATTAAAATGGTATATGGCCTTGAGATGTTGTTAAGTGTCGTTATCCCAGTAATTTCAATAGCATACAGTACCCTTCAAACAGGAACACAGTAATGTTTGCACATTACAGTTTAGCGGTAAAATAGGGAACTGCGATTGTACCTTCTTAGACGGTCTCTGGCAAAAGAGACCAGAAAACATTACCACCTTAAATCTCACATAGTGTGAAGTTCTCGTGAAAAGCTTACTATAGAAATGATTCTATGAAGTAAGGTCTTATTACCACCGTACCTTTTTGTAATTCCTTACATCAATTTAAATTGAATTCGCAGGAGTCGTGATAGCCTAATGATTTGATCGCCGGCTTTGCATTTTGAAGGTACCCGGTTCCAATCTGGTCTACACCAATGAATTTTTCAATTTATGTGCTGTTAGTATAAAAACTAATATCAAGTGTTTAATGACGTGTATCAAAAAGTGGCAAATTCTACTAATAAAACATCAGAATCGAAGTAGGAATCTGTGTGTTATAAAATGAGCTCTTAACTCCTGCATCATGGAGACGAAAAGTTGTATTACAGGAAGCTTAAATCTATTCTGTACTACAATTTCGTACAAAATCTATGAAACTTAAAAAAAATATTGAGTCTGTTGAGACGGGAATCGCTCTCGCTTATCGCTTGCGCCGGCGCACAAAGCGGCGCCGGAACTCGTGTAATTTATTCATAGTCGAGTAATGACACTCGATTACTTCGGCGCTAACCCTTTACTGCAGCGCGGGCTCCGCTTTTTTCCCCTCTCGTATCAAATGCAAGGAGAATGAGCTCGTTAGGACAGCCTCCGCGGCGAACAATCTCATCCCAGGAATTGAGCTGTTTTTAAACTGCGATACATATTAACATGTTAAAAGCCGACGCCGCTTTGTGGTCTTCTCTTTGAAGCTGAACAAAAACGTACGTAATCAGATATTCTATAAATATATTCAAAGTTTTGTAGAACCCAAATTGAAGTATATAATAAGCTCTGAAAATTATGGTAATTGTACTGAAGTTTGGAAATGAGTAAATCTTTTTATATTTATTTCTATATATGATCCCACTAACTTGCATAGAGGGAGAAGGTGTAAGGGGTCCCATAAAAGAAGTCAGTGGACCTAAGCCAACCTCACTTACCCGTGCTGCAGCCTGCTAATCAACAAACGAGGCTCTGGCACCCCAAAAACCCGAATTGGGTCAGCTCGATGGGAGATGACCCAAATCCCATTATTACGAAAGGCTTATGTCCAGCAGTGAACGTCTATCGGCAGATGAAGAACCTGTAATGGACCAGCGTAGAGTGAGTTGTCCCAAACCCATTATTTGGGGGAGGTCTATATGATGATATTTTTAAATACCTCGTGAGAACAATTACGAAACAGAATAAACAGGACGATCAGTTTCTTGACAGTTTCATGTGAAGAATAAATTCCTCAATTGATATATTGAGATTCGGAAGAATCTCTCGAGGAAACAGTCGAAGCTATTTATAAGCCACTGTCTTAACATTTGTATTTAAACCTTTTCGATTTCACAACGATGTTGCCCTTGAATTCAAGTATAAGCTCAGTGAGAATTGAACCCGTGTCTTGAGGTCATCAGACGTACAAATACAAAGACAAACAAATACAACTTACCCCACCACCGTTATTAAGGGTTAATTATGTGAGTAAATGTTTGTTAGTCCGGCGTCCCCAGACCCTGGTCTTTGTGAAATTATATAAACAGGTCCCCGGAGCGGGGCAACATTTTGTTCCTACTTTTAAGAATTAATGAGGGTCCCAGGGGGCTATTGAAAATAAAACTACAACGGGCTCCGCCTGTCCACTGCAGACTTCATTATAAAGGACACTGATTTAAAACGGAAGAAAAATTTCTATGGAAACTCAATTTGTACTAAATATGGACGAGCGACGGATCAGAGGAAATCCATTAAGGACTTTCAAAGGCCGTTGTGTGTTTAATAACTTGGAGACTGCTGGTGCTGGTCGCTTCACCAGAAAAGTTAAAACTGTGTTTCTCTATGATATAAGATGGTTGTGTCTACTGAATTCAGAGCAGTAATGTAACGAAATTTGTTAGTAACCAATTAAGTTTACTAAAGCCTTCAAGTTATCGTTACTTTAATTCATCAATAATAGATAAGCTACATACTATATATGTTAGCTATTTTTTATTCTGATTTTCTCTGGTTTTATTATTCAGTTCCTTTTTTACCTTATAGTTTACATCAGTTAATACTAGTGCTATTACCATCTACCATTACAAAACTGTTGTATATACAAACGTATATATAGCTTTATTTATTTACTCTTATTATATACTAAAATACATATCTTTTGATGATTATATATGCTAGTAAACTTAAAACATTTAAATTGTTCATTATAGACAGAAAAACTTTTAATTACTTACAAAAAATTATTGCGGCTTGTTAAATTGTATGCTGTAGTTGTTAGATATATGTATATTAAATAAATATAATAATTAACAAGCAAATTAAGTTTTTTTTTAAAAAAAATCTTAATTTATTACGATCATAACTCATAACACCTGTTCAATAACGGAAGTACACGAAAAACTAGTTTTATACGTAAACGGGGGCCCGCGGCACGATGAGATATTGTTTCGTAACGTATATTTAATGGGTTTTAAAAGTTTATAGAGTGATCCGAACAGAAGTCGGTCTACGTGGGTAGGTCAGCAGGTTAACAGCTGTTTGAAGGTAGAACAGGCACTCTCGAACTTGGGTTTTTTACTCAATGAGGCGACGAGACGAGCAAGGTTCGATAAGTAATACGCTTGCCAAAAAACGGTAAGTTAAGTCTCATTACCTAGTAATTTCAATAGCATACAGCATCCTTCAAAGCTCATATCATATCATCAGCAAAAATAATAATCCTTACTAGATGGACTGATGATCTGGTGAAGGTCACAGGAAACCACTGGATGTAGATAACATTGGATTGGAGTGAAGATCTTCAAGAGAAGCCTATGTCCAGCTGTGGGCATTTATCAGATGATGATGATGATACAATTTAAATATTTTTTTGAAGGCTTTTAACGTATGTCTCGTCTCATATTAAAATTATGTGATTATGAGTTTAGTTAGATTTAGAAATTCAAACAGTATGAGGTTCAATGTCTTCAAGTTATCTTTAGTACTTAAACAGAACGCAGTAAAGTGTTGCACAGTAATCTATATTTGCTGCAATAAGAACTGCGGTGGTATCTACGTAGATGATCTCCAGTAAATGAATCCACCAGTAGAAAATGGTCTTAATATTATATACTTTAATATATACTGAAAAAAAAAGAAAAAGACTAGAACTAAACTCATTAAATTAAAGAACAGGTCCTCGTCGATTTTTATAGAAGGATATCTAACTCTACTTCTTAGAGAAAGATGAAATTGTAAGAGATTAAAACCACTGATATATCTTTCTCATTGCGTTGCGAGTGGTCTTCTAGAAATGTCTCATTCAGAACACTAGAATTCTTAGAATATGTAATTAATTGGTCATCTAGTATCAGAGAGAAGAAATAAGCTTTACAGTCAAAACCTAAAGGATGGATGATCTAATTAGTTATCAATCAATAATACTTAGCAAAGTACTGGTGCCGGAGAATGTCTGCCGCTGCAGCTCCTACTTCTACCACTAAATAGTAATATCCAAACATTACTGTATTCCGGTTTGAAACGTGCTGTAAGCTAGTGAAATTACTGCGGTAATGATACTTAGCTTAAGTCTCAATGCGAAGAGCGCAATGTGCTGTGTAATCTCAACCAGCCACTTACAATCAGGTGAACGACTAGCTCGTTTAGTCACATCGTGGGATAAATAAATAAATAAATTAGCAATATCCGGTCAAAATTAAAATTTTATTACATCGTTATAAATAAAAACTAGTGGCCGTTAAAACGGGACTCGAGGTGAGACCTCTGAGGTACCATTAAATTCATATTTTCAAGTTAATAAACCTCCACGTCATATTGATGGACATGGTCGTTTAGATAGTACGAGAGTCAACTTCGACATTTACTTAATTGGTGTAACGACGAATTTTCTGCAATTTTCTTTTTATTCGTTGATTTTTATATGTTAATATATACATTTATACTAATTGCTAATCAAATTATATATCAACAAAGGATTTATAGCCCAAGTTTAACTTAAACATATTATATATATTATACAGAGGTAGTTTTTTGAACTTGATCGTTAATATGTAACTTCAGCATATACTTAACAAATACGTCATGTAGATCACTAGTGACCTTATAATGTAAATTGTATATTTTGTCTCATAGCGCTATAAGAGTCATTGATGACTGAAGTGAGTTTTCTTTATTTTTTTTATTTCATTTTATTTCTAATAAAAACAGGAATATGTTTTAATCATCACCGATGAAGTTTAAGTATTTTAATTTTATAAAAGAAATTATCATTTATATAAAAGAGTTCAACGTGTTAAGTTGACTAGTGTAAGACTAGTACGATATTAATATATTGAATTACCTATGAGGAGTTGATATTTATTTCTAAAGTTTTAATTATTTTCTATAGAATAGGAAACCCTTAAATTCTCATGCCTTTAAGGCGTCCCTAGTTACTATATTTACAGTGCATCACCACTTAGTCATAGTGTAAAGATATTGTCTTCAAATACTATAAGTTCATTACTATTGATATTTGTGTAATATAAATCCGGGTATAAATTACGAGTAATAACGGTCCATTGTAACATATGGTTAGATCTAAAGGGGGTCTGTTTAAAGCGTAATACTCAAGCAACGAATTATGCATAAAGTAAGTTGGAGTATGTGGGACGTTAAGTTACTATCAAATTACAGGGTAGATTTAGTAATAATTCAGCTTACAACATTATGTATTTAGGTTAACCGGAGTATAATTATCGTTGTACAAACTATCTCGGTGTAATATCGGGGGGAGAGGAGGGGAGAAGGGAGAGGAGGGAGAGGAGGGAGGTGGAAGCTTTACCTAAACTCATGAATTTCGTGATCCTGTTATTACTTCAAGATATAGATAATGTTGTTCGGCGAAATGATTCAGCCTTTATGTTGCGCGGTTACTCCTAGATAAGTGAATGACTCACCAGCAGCTGATGCTTCAGCATGATGAGGTGGACTTGGGAAGAACATCAAGAGACTAAATAAAACTGGAGATGCCTTACCAGGTTTTTATTAGGTTATAACATTGAGGTAGAAGAAGGTCGTGAGAAGCTACAAGCTGCAGTCATCGCAGAACCGTTTAGAGTTGAAATCCTCGAGAGAGGTCTATGCCCAGCTGTGGGCCTTTTCCATCTGACAATAGGAATACAGTGAAATACACGTTGTAAAACAGTGGTAAATTATCTCCAAGATTAGAAATTTTAGTCATGGAAAAAGAACTAAATACTTCAGGTATGAATATCATTATCCAATAGAATTCCACAGCACATAGACCTCCCCCAATAGAGGGATTTGGGCCACATCTACCACGCTGGCCCAATGCCGTTTAGTGGGGCTAGACTGGGACAACCTTGCTATCTTAAAGGTGTTATTTCTGTGGCTAAATACCTAGGTAATTACCTTAATAGCTGTAATTAACTGAAGTTTACTAATAGGTCTCTGTTGCTGCAGACCGTCTAGGTAGATACCATCACAATTACTATTTATACTGTTAAATAGAAATATCCAAATATTACCATATTACAGTTTGAAAGGTGCTATATGCTAGTAAAGTTATTAGGGACGGCGATGAGCGTAATGTGGTGTTGTGTATACTATTTTATCCAGCGACTCGTTATGGGCACGACTATCACTTACCATCAAATGACAGCCTGGCTCGTCTCGTCGAAAAAAAATTAATATTCATATTATATTCTAAAGGATTATATTAATTTTCCCACTTCATAACAGATGATAAGCGGAAGCTGGACTGCTGCAGTACATCCGATCCAAACCGATTACTCACAGACTTTAATGACTTTCGAAGTAACCCGCGGCGGGTTCGCGGATTAGAAATTAACACGAGTTTTAATGAAACGAAAACCTCAATCGTTGTAATATGCAGTTATATAGGAAAGTAATCTTTACTACCTACAAGTAAAGGTATTGTTACATTCACATTTTACAGGTCAATAATGTAGCGAGGAATCCTCAGGGGTTGGAGCTGTATATGTGCTACTGTGATTACCACCACGTGAGTTGTTTCCTATTTAACACTTTACTCGTGTCATCACCTCGTTGAAAGAATAAAAAGATTTATATAAGAATAGGCTAACAACGGAGTTTAATTAAGAACCTCTTCTGTCATCATCGGTTAAGTAATATTAAGTAAGAAGACTATTGGTCTCGTTTCAAACAATTTTCAGATGCGAACGCGATACAACTTACACTTGAAGTAATATGGAAATGTGACGTTACTTTTTTCTTCAAACGTCATACGTTGAAGAGGGGAACGTGCAGTGTATTTATATTAACCTCGTCATATATTTATTATTGAAAAATAAAATATGAACTGCTGCAGCTCATCATACAGGGAAAGATTCAGGGAAAGAGGAGTGTGGGCCGCAGAAGAACATCCTGGCTAAAAAACCTACGCCAGTGGTTTGGAAAGAGCACCCGTTCGCTTTTCAGAGCAGCGATATCGAAGGTCCAAATTGCCGTAATGATCGCCGACCTTCGGAAGAAGATGTTACCTTAAGAAGAAGAAGAAGAAAAATAAAAATATTTAAGAGTTAATACGCTGTGTATCAACGCTACCCAACCTATTTGGTCATATGTCAAATCGTCAAAAAGTAATATTCAAACATTACTGTGTTCCGGTTTGAAGGGTGCTGTATGCTAGTGAAACTTGTCTTACAGCGACGAGCGCAATGTGGTACAGTGTCCTTAACCAGTTATGGTCAAGCGTACATTTACCATCAGGTGAATGCGTTGCTCGTCTCATCGCCACGTCGAATAAAATAAGAATTCACAGGTTCTTACTACTAAAGTCCGTTATTACATCATGGGGCTTAAGTAGTCCCACATAACACCTCACAGCACCCAAGCTAATTTGACACCCTGCTAATCAACAAGCGGGACTCTG
Source organism: Pachliopta kotzebuea (assembly GCA_018246255.1). Classification (NCBI taxonomy): domain Eukaryota; kingdom Metazoa; phylum Arthropoda; class Insecta; order Lepidoptera; family Papilionidae; genus Pachliopta; species Pachliopta kotzebuea. The sequence continues at coordinate 9,402 of DWLS01000737.1, forward strand.
GCTTACCACCAACCCACATTGGGCTAACCTGTTGGGAGATGGCCCAAATCCCCCCACTGTTGGTGTAGGCGAATGCCCAGCAGTGCACGTCTATCAGCTGATAATTACATCACAATCATTCATTAACCTAAACTGGTTACCTTAACTGTTGTGTAACTCCAGTTACCAAGTTCTACCCTCACAGTATGAACACCACGCACTCCGAATTTCAATTAAAAGGGGTGTGAATGAGTTTGACAAATTACCACGCGGTCAGGGTTTAATATTTTTAAAGGGAAAATGGACAAAAAAGTTTTCTTTTTAATTCATTATTCCATACAAGTATCTATTATGTATAGTAATAGTCTGGTGGTGAGATACAAAGTTCCATGACTTGCTGGTAGGTCTCTGCTGGTCGTGTAATTAGTTACCACCCCATCTCCTGTACTCTCCGACAATTATTACTATTAATCGATTTGAAGAACGCTGTAGCTATTATAATTACTGCGGTAAATCCAATAGATTACTTATCTATGATAATGACCAAGCATACACATTGCGCTCGCCTTGAGACGTAAGATATTAAGTCTTATTACCGCACCCTTCAAACCGGATCGCAGTATTACTCAGTACCTAAACGGTCTGTAGTGAGAGACCCACCATCAGCGTATGCTGTGAAGAATATCAGATCAACAACTGTCCTTTCAGTGCAGCGACGTACGACTTTGCAGCACTACTTTGCTTTGTTATATGAAGGTCCCTAATTCGATTCTCGGTTCTACCGCCGTAAGAATATCGTTGTGTTTCGGCAGTAAAGTTTTAGTATTATTGAATATCTATTGATTTTTTAGTTCCGTCTCTCCTTCGCATAGTGGTACAGAGATATGATTTGCTTCCATTATTCTAATTCCTTTTACTTCTTATGTCTTTTTTCACTTCTCCTCATTCTTACAATTTAGTTTTCTTCTCTCATTCATCATTTGTGTCATTCTCTTTGCATTTCTTCATTTAGTTCACCTTCCATTTTTCAGTGGATTCGTATTTGGGACCGTATGGTTCACCCGCTGGCTACTGTTCCACTACGATCCTTTTGGGAAAGCAATGCTCTGCCAACCTCTGGTACTAGCGTCTAAAGGCTACGGTAACTGTTTACCATCAGGCAGGCTGTATAATTCTTTACCACTTTAGTGGTATTATAAACCTACCATCCCGTTATTACTCTCGTGTTGTATTTAAACATCTGTCCATCAGTCATTAATCGGCTGTCCGCGATATGATTTAAACGCTCTCGTTCATTATTTAATGATGAACTAAAGAGAAATCATTTATTATTGATTGGATTTATAGTTCACGATGATTACTATAGACATATTAAACTGTATTGCTATATAGTATTGTAAATCATGTATATAATATATTTATATTCGACGTCGCGTTGAGACGGGCAAGGAGTTCACCTGATGGTAAGTATAAGCTTGCCCATAACATAAAACTGGTTAAAATGATATATACAGCACCACATTGCGCTCATCGCCTTGAGAGGCAAGGTATCTCGTTACCGCAGTAATTTGACTAGCATTCAGCACCTTACAAACTGGAAAACAGTAATGTTTCAATATAACTATTCGGCGGTAGAAATAGTAACCTGCGGTGGTATACAATCAATGAAAGGATATAATTAAAAGATAACAAAACGAAAATAAAATAAGTTTAATATACAAATTATTTAGGTCCTAAACATACAACAATATTATTGTTTAAAAATTTTGGGGTTACTATATTAAATTATTATAATTTAGTATCTAAATATAGCGCCTTGTATCAATGTTGCTGTATAATACTTACTAGTATGAGCAAGCAATTCTTCACCATCGAAGTAAACCTAATAAGTATCTACTTATATTTTCAATTGATGGTATAAGTTAAACAATTGACTTTTTTTATTCATATGCTACTTCATTTATTTATAACATAAATAATATATAAGAATGGGTTAAAATTATCTTAGAGAGGCTGTATACTAAAGAGCTACAAACTACAGAGGACGGTTAGAAATAATAATATAGAAAATTAATAGAAATTTTAAATAAGTTCATGATGTCAAAGTCAGTGATGAAATATGGTGAATACCATTCAAGAATCTATACTATTTTTATACCATTAAGACGGTAAATAGGCATATATCCTGATAGTAAACAGATACCGTAGACTATAGACGACTCCAGCACCAGAAGAATCACTAGCGCAATATATATATATATATTATATCTACTTATATATATACAAAAGACAGTCCACTAAGTAATAGTCAGTGATTTTTAAAGTTCAAATAGCTATGACTGCTGCTAACCTTTTAGACGGTATATTAATTAGTCGATTTTAAAAGATAAGTTGTAACTAAATTATCACGCGTATCTATTTTTATTTATACTGTACAATATTTCGGACCCGAATCAGGAATATGGGTCGGTCGTGATCAATTTTTATTACGCTATCGCATTGAACCGGTGACCTTACGCGGGTCGTAAACCCGTGCACCGTCGTGTGTGATCCCGTATCTTTTATATCGATAAGCGGTCCCTTATCTCTGTTGGTTATGGTTGAAATATTATAATGTTTAGATAACTCGAGCGCGAGGCTGCTTTACCGCACGCCGGCACTAGCGCCGTCAGAGCTCCGGGTTCGGTGCTCGGTGTCTAATTTTTATACTAACTGCACATAAATTGAAAAATCTATTATATTTATATATATATATATATATGTAAGACCGGTTGATAAGAGCGCATAGCGAGGAAGTTGAAATAAGAAGAAAAAAGCTTGTCGTTTGACGCACCGGCGTCGCTCTCTTTTGTGTAGGCTACCAAAAGAAGAAAGACGTGTTTATATAATAACTTTAATTAAGCGAGCAGTTATTTACTAAAGTGTGTTTAAGAATCAATTAACCCCCAACCCTTCATATATCTTTTAGTTAATATAAACAGGAATTATAATCTATCATATTCATGATCATCATTACAACCGACGTCTGCTGAACATTTTAAGTCGTATTTCCTTATGACTGAGGGTCGTGGTCATCATGTGCAGTGAACCACACGACTTTGTCAGTTATAATGTATTGGTGTTGGCATTGCCTTCTCCATTCCACAAAGCAGTCATCGGTTGGTCATCGCATAGATAAGTACTGAAGGCCGATGGCAGTAAGGTCTTAGAATATACTTCGAGTAAAATTAAATGCAGTGCTGGAAAGTTCCTAAAACGTGGACCCTCGATTTAGTGAAGGTTGCGGGAATCCGCTGGATGCAGACAGAACCGATCGGAGTGGAGATCTTTGGGAGTTTATCTGCTGATGATGATGAGAGTTAAAATTAGTATAGTGCGAGAAGTATCACCGTATGTTTTGTTCTATATTATAACTTAGTAATATGTATTCTATGGTGATTATAAGTTTTCATAATTATAGGTTCGACCTTGAGCCCTAACAAGCTACTCCAATATTAGGTCTTCAGATCTATATCTTGCTTCACATTATAGATACATCGAGGTATCTAGATTTGGAGGATTTAGTTACATCGCTGGATCGACAAATATCTTAATGCCAAAGGTAGATAGTGTGCCTTAAAAAAGAGTGAATGTCCTCATCGTTTATTTTTTTTTTATTATAAATAAATGTAACACGAGTATAAGAAATGATATTTTGTTACGTTCATCATTCAACGAGCGGTTGGGGCGACACGAAATGTGATATTCGTTTAGACCGTGTTTTATTTACAGCACCCCCTCCACCCCACGACCCCATCCCCACCAGTACGGTTTTAATCCTACGCATGAGTACCTTAATTGCTCCGTAGGCGACTAAATAATTCGACATTTTTGAGGGCGGACAGGGTAGGGTACCGGCATCTCAAATATTTGGGACGCTGTAAATCGAGATCCCGATGCCGGGTACTTTAACGTTTCGTGTTAAAACAAAATGAAATTTCCGAATCGGTTATACTTTAACCCGACGGTTACTTTTTTATAAATACCTATGGAAGAGTTTAATTTTAATGTTATTTTCTATAAATAAGTAAATGAATGTTGAGTTGGAGTTTGTTATTGTATGGGATCTCACACAAAAACGAAGCTTTCTTCAGTGGTATATCTTCTAAAAGATACCTCACATTCAAGGTTATGTAGAGATTTTTACCCACTGAAACCCCCCACAGAGGTCGTGGGATCTCCGACAACAACAGACCCAATCCAACCTCACCTGTTCGTATGCATTCTCATCTAACAAACGAGGCTCTGGCTCCTCACCAATCCGGATTGAACCAGCGTAGTAGAAGACCCAAATGCCCTATTATAATAGGAGACCTGCGTTCAACAGTCTATCAGCTGATGATAATGATGAAATTCGTGTATATACTATAAAGGTGTTATTTGATATGTAAATTTTATGAATTGGCTTTCACCGTTTTTATATTATTCCCCATCCCTTGGTCATTTAGATTAATTTCTTTTGCTTCTTCTGGCATTGACTGTTAAAAAGTCTGCGATACTTTTGATTTTGTTATATAAGCTTTTTAAACATTACATTATTATCAATGCTTTAATAAAGCTTTAAGGTTTCCGGGACGCAGGAGTGACCATATGCAGGTCATCCAGTAATTTCGGGTAAGGGTGCAGCACAATCGCTGTACTGCGGCAACTATTAGACCTCTTCCCGTTTACAGTCCTCCCGGGACTCTGGCAATGAAGACTCTTTCTTGATAGCCTTTATTATGTAGTTATGATTAATATAATAAACAATAATGTACTATAATTGTAAACGAATAAGTGGCGGTTGAACAAATCGTCTTTAGATACAATCAAATGATTTGTGACCTCCGATTGTCATCCGTGTGTCCGTCCATAAAGACCTGACAAATTAGTACCTGCATGCAGCACACGCAAGGGGACACTTAACGTTAACGTGTAAAAATTACACATATAGTGTTTGACACAATTTTTTTAAGTATCAAATAACAATTAGTCTAGTGCAATGATTCCCAAAGTGATCTAAATCGACCCCTAGGGGTCTATGACAGACTGCAAGGGGTCTACAACAGCGAAAAAAAATTAGAGGGTCCATGAAATGAAAATGGGGATCCACGATAGTGGATCTCAACACATACACTGATAGTATTTATTTACTTACATCATACTATCTTATAATATCAAAACATGTACATTATTTATAAAAGTACCTATGAAGTAAAAAAATTATTATAATTGTTTATAAAATTGTGTAAGTTGTATGATGTTGGTATTCACTTTGTGGTCGCAATACATTTTGAACTTGTAAAAACCTGAGAGTCTGTGTCTCTGAGCTTCGCTAACTTGCACTGACTTGTTCAATTCATCACTCTATAAATACGAATGTGGGACAAATACATTTATTCGTTTCCTGAGTTTTAATTTAATTTCAATTAACAAATGTATAAATTAATATGTGCTGTTTAATTTAAGTTTTTAACACTAATCTTCACTACAGTAAGAAATTTACAGGAAATCAATATCAGATAAGTAGCCGACCCAACACGGAAAAACATTGCAAGGGGTCTACGACACAAAAAAGCTTGGGGAACTCTGGTCTAGCATAACAATTATAAAAAAATCTTTTTGGTACTTAAGTAAATATATTAAAAAATTGCTGTACTGATATTTATAAACTTACTATTAGGTTATAGTCTCTACGAGGATCAATCTTGTTCAAGATTTCCTGCACCAATGCTTTAAAAACCTTTATTACCTTTACATTTTTGATAGCGTTTCCCTACAAAAGTGGGACAGGGATATATTTTTCTTTTATTATTTTTAAATGTCTTTCCTCTTTTTACAACTTTTCTCTTTTTTTCTCTTCTTACATTTTACAATTTTATTTCTCCTTCCATGCATCGCTACTAACTCACTATATTATTAGATTAACTACCTTTATATAAACATAGATTAGACTTGCTCGCAGTGCACCTAGATAATCAACAGACTAGGCTCTGGCCCTCCACCAACCCGCATTGGGCCAGCCTGGTAGGGATGGTCTAAATCCCCCATTCTTGGATGAGGCTCATGTCCATCTGTGGACGTCTATCAGCTAATGAAATTAGATTTATTAGTGTAAGAGTGATTTAAGCATACCTTTTTGTCTCCGTTGCGAAATCGGCTGAATCGATTTCTGGCGGCGTTTCAATTAAAATTGACATTGCTATTTATAATCGAAGAGAGGCGAGTACATAAAAATAAATCATAGTAAATAAGCGCTTTCAATTTGTGCTGTTAGGTAGTAACTATATAACTTTTAACAAGTATATAAAGCATGTTAGTAGCTTCTAGAAGCTTCGGAGTTTGGTTGTGGGTGGAGTATTTTCGCTCCCGCATAGCCAGCTAAAGCTACCAGCTTCATTCTATAGAGCCGGCTGTCACATATGAAGGCAGGAGTTTCGGGCGAGCAGCCTTCACAATTCATAACCACATTTTCAGTTAACATTTTGCGAAGCGGACGTCCAATTGTAGATAAAAGTTTAAAAAGAAAGCTTTCAACAGAAAGTAATAGTTGCTCTTTAAACGTTTCCCATTTTCCACCTTCAGGGATGAACAGCTATTTTTAATTTATATGATGTCCTCTCACCTACAGAAATAGAATCAATAAAATTGGATCTCTCTGTAAAAAGTTTGAAGTGGCCATACATAAATAAGGGCCAAACTAAGCCGCCCCCCCCCCCCCTCTATTAGAAGTAAGTGGATCAGTGTGAACTGTTTAGCTAATGACAAAGTTGCTCCGCGGTCCGACGCATTATATATTTACTTCTTCTAAAGCCTTCAGAAGTATTGCTAAAATCTATTACATAATAAACACTTAACTATTAACGAAAAAAGCTTTCTTTCCTATGAATCATTTATTATAACAGATTACAAAGGAAAGAGAAAATATTATACAACTTATTTCAAAAACTCCTTCCTTCGTTAAAAGCCTAGATTATTTAACATTGGAAAGAGTTAAAAATCGAAAAATGTATATAAAGATAGACGGAGGCATTACATTTTTACTGAGACCCATAAAATACTAGGCCATAACTTAATAGAATATTAAAGATATCCATCTAACTAAATGTTATAACGCGCGGGGATCCAGCGTCACAAAGAGAATCGTAAAAGGAGTTATAAACGAAACGGCAGAAGTTTCCTGCGGTAATATTACTGATAATATTGCGACGGGATGAATAAAAATTTCTATTTAGCACCTGTCTGTCGACAGGGGGTAGAGGGGAGCTTAACCTGACGTGGCGGAGGAGGGTGGAACGGAATTACACGTGTGAAAGCTTCCGGGGGCAGCCCGCAGGATCCGCATAACGCGCTTACAGGGAACGGCTGGAGGTGCGAAAATTACCCATTGTAACGCGAAATTCTTATAAATATTATTATAGAGACATATAAATTCTATGAATAATTTGATTTAACATTGAAACTAAATTTTATTTGTTTGTTTTCTACAAGAAGCAACTAACCTGATCGTAAGTTATACCCTTACTCATAACAACGCGCTGGTTATACATTACGCCACATTGCACTCATCGCCATGAGAAATAAGATGTTAAGTCACGTTACCCCAGTAATTTCACTAGCTTACAACATCTTTTTCTATCATCCTTTACTATTTGTCGGTAGATAGAAGATACGGTGGTATCTAGGCGGTCTCCAGCAACAAAGGCTTACTGGGAGACACAGAACTACACATAGATTTATAGTGTTTATGACCAGCTTGTTAAATTAGTAACTTAAGGTTTGCCATTAAGCTTATGAACATAGTCATTTCAAAACAAATGAACATAAGATAATAGATAACAAAATGTTCTAGTCATAAATCAAGGCACAGCAGTGTTTCCTAAAGTAGGGCGTAGGCTCCACAATGGGACAATTCTGTAATTTAGAAAGGCAATTTGAAACTTAATATTTTTTGGGGTCATTGGTTAAATATCATAAGGTCCGACAGGCGCACAGAAAAATTTTCGACTCGAAAATGGGATCAAGAAGGTTGGGAAACACTGATATACTAGCTAACACCAACGCTCGCTGCACAGCAGGAACATCAATCGAGGACTTATCGATTCAGAACCTATACACAGCGAGCTGTTCTCGCAACTTTCGCTTATCCTGAAAGAGGTTACGTGAATGAGTACTCCGAGGGGGATCCCGAATCATAGTTTGCAAGTTGCATCGCAACGAACTGGCTCTGATCGGATTGCTTTCATAACCTCCTCGTCCTCTCCTCTCCCCTCTCCCCGCTCGTTTACATCGCTGATTAGTTTCCCAGCTCGTTATCTGAATACATTATCGCCGCCGCTGTAACTTCCTTTTCCAATTAATTCCTCTTTCTGCATTAACAAGTTATTTCTCTCTTGACCCTATTCTGAATAAAAAACTTAGCATTCTCAATATTACTAAGTTCTAATTAACCGTTGGTTTTATTGGATTATAGTTAATGGCTAAAGTCGAATAGTAATATTTTCTCGTCGTCTTAACATCTAAATATTAACGAGACATCAACGTTATACGAGATCGCCTAAAACATACTGCGCCTCCCAAAAATATTTCTGATATGCTTTTTTTAAATCCCGTTCCCCTAAGTTGTTTTGCTGGCTTCTATTACATTTCCTTATTTCTTATTGTTAATCTCGTTGCTCTTGATTGGTTTGGACTAAGGTTTCTACTAGATTCTTTTATTTCCTATTTTTAATCTCGTTCCCCTTGGTGGGTTTGGACCGTGGCTTCTAACAAATTTCCTTATTTTCTGTTACTAATCCTGTTCCATTTGCTGGTTTTGGACCAAGGCTTCTATCGAATTTCCTTATTTTATGTTATTAATCTTGTTCCATTGGCTGGGTTGGGACCAAAGTTTCTATCACTATTCTTTATTTCCTATTTCTAATCTCGTTCCCCCTTGGTTGGTATGTGTCAAAGCTTCGTTGTAAACTGAAATATTCACTTAGATTTCTTTTCACTCACTCCTAAATATCATAATTTAGTGAATATGTAAACATAATCCCGCCGTGCCTCCTCCCCTCCCCCGTATTACTTCTGATTGCGCCCCGGCTCGACGCACGTCACCACGAGATTAGATCCGGCGTTGCGCCCCAAAATATCATGTTTATTACAAATAAAAATCAACTTCGGTAAATTACAGCCGTAATCTGCTAACAATCGTACGATAGTTCGGCTCCCATGTTAAGCTTTTGATGTATTATTATCTGACGAAATAAAACCGTACACAAAGCGACGGGTTTAGGGCTCCTTAAGCCATCGATAGGGGATGCCTAGGTATAGACGTATGTCTAGTAATGAACTGTCGCAGGATGAGCTGCTACAGTAAATATCCATTATCCTTTATTAGTGATTTAAAAATCTTTAATTACAAATCTTTCGATAAAACATTAGCTTAGTTTATCACTATAGTTTTAAACAAGCGACAGTTTGTATATGATCAGCTATGCTTAGATTTGACTATAAACATTTGTTTTCGCCGGTATTAAAATAATTATACGGAACCCCGAAATAATTTTTCGGATTGTACTTTACCGTTGCTATAACATATGAAGCGTGACTCGAGAACATAAAGCGTCTCATGCCGGCTGAACATACGGCCGTCTCGTGTGTAAGCCGAATAATCGCAACAGAAAGACGTTTTAACATTTGTCAAAGTACCCTAAACTCCCCCCCCCCAACCCTCTATCATCATTACGATGATATATTTCTGTCTTTATTAGAACCTAGGTAGGTTCTGAACCACTGAAGAGTTTTATACTGATACGTTTTAAAACTGAACACTGTATGTAAATCAAACGGGGAGGTTTCAGTTTCAGTTTTTATGCGAATAATTTACATTCACATGACATTTGTTACAGTGCCGTTTTATACGGGACACGTAATCTAGGTTTTTTTGATTTTATTTTTTAATAAATGTTCTAGTTTCATATTAAAAGTTGCAATAAAATAAATCGAAACTAAATATTAATCTTTAACAAAATTATGTATTCATAAGTACGAGTAAAATTCCAAGGGATGTACTTTGCAGAGAGGCACTGATGAGTTCCGTAAGAGATACCGGAACCTATCACAATGCACTGAGGACTTACGGGATTTTAGTGGATATAAATCCCATACTTCATAACCCAGACTTCTCCCCCCAGAAAGAGGGTACCTTTTTAAGATTTTGTCCGCGCCAAAAAAGGGACAAGTAAAAAAGGTTTACAAAATATTAATGTTCATCACAACTATTGTAGTTTTTATTTGACATATTTTGTTTTAAGACTTTTTAACAGTATGAGTTATACAAAAGACGGGCTTAATGCTAGCAAACATTCCCTACCAGCCAACTCTTGGAGAGGCGAGATGTGGTAGGTGGTAAGTACTATAACATAAATGAATGATATAAATAATACAATTCATAAATATGAACAAATAAATACAAAAAAGCAATATACATACATGAATAGAAATATATAGATATACACACATAACAATTATACTATACTAAATGTGTACTGGGATCTAAACAGCACAAGATGGTATTTTGTGGAGTACTTTACAAGAGACCTGTATCCAGCAGTGGACGTCCATCGGTTGAAATGATGATGAAATGTGTCTGATTTAAATGAATCGGATCAGATTTTGTTGATTGTGGTTCAAAGCAATAAATTGAAATAAATCATCAGTCATAAAATCCACTGTTGGACACGTGCATCCCACAAGGCACGACACTAGGCCCGTTGTTACTCCACACATATAAAGTTAGACACAAAGGGAACAGCTAAAGAATGCTGTAGTAGAAAGTGATGTAGCTACTGAATTGAGCGGGCACATTAATATCAGATTACGAATAAAACGCATTAGCATGGCCCACGCTGCCACGACCCACGCGTGATTGATCGATGACTGGAGTTTTTTTTTCGCGTTATACAATAGTGCCCAAATAAAAATATTCTGTTACACTGACTCCATGAAACCAGATTTTTTGTCGCTCGACAAGAGGAATGAAGGTAGCATTATTTTAACAACAACATTAACAAAAGTACCGATTGATAGCTCCAGCCTAATTTTTTTTCAAAAATATAACATAGTAAATAAAAATGGCAATAGTTATGTTTTCCTGTTTCATTGGTATATAGCTAGCGAGTAAAGTTAAGATGGTAGTAAGAGAGCAAGTGAAACTCTTGCCTATAACAATGTGGCACTAGTTAAAGTGGTATACAAAGCACGACATTGCTCTCATTGCCTTGAAACGTAAGGTCTCTAATAACCACACCATCCTTCAAACCGGAACACAGTAATGATTGCACTTTAATATTTGGCAGTAGAAATAGGAGCTGCGGTGGTACTTAACTAGACGGCCTCCGGTAAAAGTAAACTACCATCAGTAAAGTAAATAATACTAGTTAGATGGTCTTCGACTAAAGAATCCGGGAAATATCTACTTTTCCGAAAATTTCATGATATATGCAGTGAATCATCGTCATTATCAACAGCCTACGCAGTCCACTGCTGGACATAGACCTTTCCCAAGTAATGTAGTGAATACAGTCCTTTATAGGAATATTGATTGAAATTTGAGAAAATATTTAAACTCCAGTTTAAATATTTCCCCGAATGGGAGAGCACGAATTCATTTTTATTTAAACACGAATTTAATGCTCCCGGTGTGCGAGCTCCATTAAAAGTCCGTTAACCCTGTTACCGAATAACGAGTGTTACCGACAAGGGAACTTTATTATAACTCCCCCTGTTCGAAAAATAGCCTTTTATAAACGTATAATTTTTATTCGCCTCCCAAATGTTGACCCGGAAATTAAAACGGGAGCTCGCTTTCTTCCGCAGCCGGGTGAACGGCTTCGGAAATGACGTCACGGGCTGGCAAAGGCAACAGGAGTTCGCCAAGTTGGAAGGTGTAACCAACCAAGTTCTTTAAGCATCGACTTAAATAAAGATACAGTAAGTGATAGCGGGTGGAAGTTATGTGCCAATTCTGCACTAAGTTTCGTTCAATACCTTTTTATTACAGTACTCTTGCAGGCTTCTGAGCAATTCTACTATGTTAATAATAGCTTGTAATATTATTTTATTACGAGGCAGGTCTGTAAGGGGTCCTACACAACACCTCACGGGGTTCAAACCAAACTCACCCTTTCGTGGTGCCCAGCTAATTAACAAACAAAATAAGGTCCTTGCTAATCCGCATTGGGCCAGCGTGATGGGAGATGACGCAGATCTCCTCACTATTGGGGGAGGCTCATGTCCAGCGATGGACGTCTATCAGCTGATGAAGAATGATAAAATAAGAAAGAAATATTGTAGTCTTATAATGTATTTTATACAAAAAACCTTTCAGTAAGTTCACCTGGAGCTAAAACATACGTTTTCTCAGAACAACGTTGCTGTGATCCCAAGAGACGTTAGATGATGTTTAGTTACCTCAGTAATTTCACAAGCTCAATTACCCAACTTTACTACGAAACGTTTGAAATTTATGGTTTGTTTCTCGTACTCACAGGAGACTCCCGACTAGGAGAATTAACTTGGTGCAGTCGGGGACGACAGCGAGCGATACGTTTCGATGCAGTCGGATAATTGTATTAGTAACCGAGACCCAATTCCTGCGCCGAGTTTAAACTTTGATGAGGATTTTAACCAGCGATGTAAGGCTTCATCAGCGACGCATCTCGCGCTAACAAAGCGTACAGTCGCATGGGAACATGCACCTTATTGCAATGCAGTAGAGCTCAAGCGAATCGCTCCCATGTTAGGTATTGTTGCGACTTTTAAATCTAGACATTTCGCCCGTAACATGTGCCGCTATTGTAGGAAGACAAATTAAAAAAGTTACGGCTCAGACGGTGGTGCGCTTCTGTTGAGAGTTTTTAAAAGTACTTTCTGCAGGTCTTTTTTTTAACGCATGTTAGCAATGGAGTGTGTATACAAATGTTAATCTGTTTTACTTTCAAAATTGACCAAAAGAAAACACTATGGATATAAAGAGTTGATCCTATACAACTATTTATCCTTCTATATATATGACGGATGGAATGACATTAAAAAAAAGGAGACTTCACTACAACGATGATAGTTGAAGAAGACAGATGATGTTATAGACGAAATAAAGTGTTTTATTAGTATGTCAATCCCACATATATATTTCTAGGAATGATATATTTCATAGGAAGATAGTCGAATAATATGTGACTTCGATTTCCTGGGAGTGTGTGCTTATTTTACAAACTTTCTCATACTTTCTCTCTCTAGTCTCTTCCATGAATCGCATTCAACGAGTTACACCACAGTCGTTTATTGAAGCCTTTTGTTTTTACATTTTCCTTATTTCTATTACATTTGTATAAATATATATAAATCAATTTACCTGGCGTATCCAAGTCACTGAGGAACTCCTCCGTGTCCGTGTAGGCTGTGGTCCGGCCCAAGGCCGCCAGCACGGCGAGCCAGGCCCAGGGCCCGGGACCAGCCCGCGGTCTCATCGCGTCACTCAAGTGTACATCGCAGGTCACCTCAAAGTACACGTCACTTAAACTTCACGTCAGACACTGTCATTAATCTGAAACAATAAATTAATTGATCAGAACACACAAATTGCTGCTCGACTTTCTTTGATTTTTATTCGACAAATTTTAAGAGGTGTTTGTAGTTTATTCTTTATATTCTTCATCAGCGGATAGATGTCCACTACTGGACATAGGCCTCCCCCAATTAAGCGGGGTTTGGGCTATCTACAACTATGTTGACCCAATGCGGGTTAGTGGGAGTCAGAGCCTCGTTTGTTGATTAGCAGGTTGACCCACAAACAATTGAGGCTGGCTTGGGTCCCGTGAGGTGTTTTGTGGAACCCTTTACACCCCTGGGACGCCTTACTCCTCTTTTCCTATTCTTTCTATTGTCTAATGTGTATTTATTTTCTTTTTTTATTATTCAAAGTAAGTTCCCTTTCGTGATTTGGGTAAGAGTCTGTAATTTCCATTATGTTTTATTCCTATATTTTTTTTTCCTATTCTTTCTCTTATTTCAATCTACATTTTTCCTTCTTTCGACCTCTTGCTACATATCTTTTCTTTCCTTGTAGGCATCGCCTCTCATAGCACGTCTAATGTATATTAGTCCAAAAATTGTCTGTGTATGCAAATATTGGAAGGGTTAGACTAATGTATTATTTGTTACAAACACAAATAAAGGAACGGAAAGTATATAACTGAAACCGGGGAGAAGCTCGCTATAAATATATAAATCTATTTAAAATTTAACACCAAAACTCCATTTCAAGATTCAATTGAAGACGTTGCGAGTGAGATTTCATTATTGCGAAGTTGCCCGGCGAAAGGAAACCGACATCTTGGTTTCGTTCTATAAACGTCTCCCGGAGCCGTCTTGTTTTGAAATTCCAATGTACGGGAGTTTGTTGTTTGCGAGGCTGTGGTCTCTGTTATTAACTTTGAAACTGAACTACCGAATAGTAAGAGATTAGTAATATTAATGAGTGAACGGAAAAATTTCAACTGTGTTTGCTGCTAGCCGGCCTTCCTTTTATGATCATAAGAACGGACGGAAAAAGGTCAATGCGAAATGATGAGGTTCGTTATCATCATAACCAGCCGATAGACATCCAATGCTAGACATAGTCACCCCTCCCCCAATAATGGGGGTTCTGAGAAATCTCTCACCACGCTGACCTAATTGGTGGAAAGCCAGTGCCTCGTATGATCTCGGTTCTCTATTAGTAGCGTGCACCACGAGCTAACAAGGTTGGCCTGGGTCCGTCAGTTATGTGGGACACCGTACACCCACCTTGAGAAACGTATTTTATAGAAAATTTTGGGGAAAGCAGTTCAAACAATCGCTGTTGATAATTCTTGATGCATTAGTATTTAAACACGCAATCAACAAAATTTTGCCGCAGTTCCGCCGAAGCTTGCCTGTTACTTAAGCAATTAACTCCGCTTATTCCTTTCATGAAAATCTATACTTTCATTAGTATCTACTGTAAGCAATATAATAAATCGTAGATAGGGAACTGCTACAGGCTGTTGATGATGATGTAAGCAACATTAAAAGTATTTTTTAAAGAAATTCTTACTGCTGTTAATTCACCATCATCATCAGCAACAGTCTGCGACAGTCCACTGCTGGTCATAGGCATCTCTCAAGGAACGTCACTTAGCCCGATCTTCGGCTATACCCATCGAGTTTCTGCAAGCCGCCTTGCGCGGATCGAGGTCCAACTGGTCAGGGGTCTGTTAATTATTCACTATAATTAGAATTAGTGTTCATCATCATCATCACATCAAATTAATATCAGCTATTGAACATCTTCCTTGATGAAGAGTTACCCGAAGAGGTCATCGCGCTTAGTATGCGGGTAAGCGAGCGCAATATATTATTAATCTCCACAGGAAAACTTGCTGCCATTTTCTTTCAAGTTGCTTAATATAAGTAGCGTTTATAATTCACCGGAAGTACTGACGGAGAGCAAATTTTTTCCGGTAATATACTGGGAATAGACATAGTTATTATTTAATTTCATAAGGTTCTTCCCGAGTCGGA
The DNA here is from genome assembly GCA_018246255.1 of Pachliopta kotzebuea. NCBI lineage: Eukaryota > Metazoa > Arthropoda > Insecta > Lepidoptera > Papilionidae > Pachliopta > Pachliopta kotzebuea. The sequence continues at coordinate 24,990 of DWLS01000737.1, forward strand.
ATCATGTCAGTGGTGCCTCTAGTACTATAAGCGTCTATAGGATGGAGTAACTGATTACCATTGGACAGGTTGTATGCTTCTTTGCCACATTAGTGGTATAAAAAAAATACTTATTAATAGGTATTGTAAGCTTTGTTTATATATACTAATAATACAGTGGTAATTATTGGTTTTGGTTGTCTTAGACCGGGAAAGCCTTCCTAGCAAATATTGACCTATTGTGTTTCTGTTTAAAGGGATTATAGTAAGGTTTTAAATTAAGAAGGAGGTTTTATTTATATAAAGTATGTTCCCCTTGTTTCCGTTTTTTGGTTAATGGTTTACCTATTTTTCCTTTTCTTATATTTTTTCCTAACTTTTCTCCTCTACATTCTCTTTCTACATATCTCTTCTCCCCTCTCCGGCATTGTCTCTCACACCAAACTCGCCGCATCTTTACTTTCATTTCTTACTACATTTTTAATTTTTATACAATTTATTCTCCATTTATTGTCTTCTCTATATTTCTTTCTGCTCTATTTATTTTTGAATTAAAAATTTTTAGATCTCTTTATTTTGCTTTATTAATCTCTATTATATTTCTGCAGAATTCAGTAAATATGCGGCGATTTTCGTCATCATTCATCAGAAAGGCGATGTTGCCAACTATGATATATTATGAAGAAATATATTTTGGTTCTATGGAAAGCACTTTACGGCAAATTTACGTTTTGTGCCCGTTATCTGTTTCGGCTCCGTCCCCGTGGCCAGCGCTGGCACGGACCGAATTTGTATTCGTGAACACGATCACGTACACTAAGGGTCCACCCTTGTCATTGGCCGTCTGTCTGTCACACTCGGGGATCGTCAGGGTCGCATATATTTTTAAGGGTACCCTATAGACGGAGCGAAAAGGCTTCCCACGGGTATAAACAGCGGCCCCCGCGCATACGTTGCCATCCTAATAGATTTAGGACGTTGTCTTTGAATTAGCTGCTGGTAGAAAGAAATCTGACTTCGTTTCTCAGCGAATTTTTAAGGTTTTACTTCTCTTGTATTTAAAACATATATATTTTTGTTGTTAAATCATAAATTGTATATAATAGTTACAAGGATCAAAAATTTTTAATAGAGACAAGTGATATAGATAGGTTTTCTCAAGGAGCTACAGAATGGATTTCTTCAAATAGGGCGTTATAAGGTTTTTCCTGGGTCTAGTGTCGTATGTTTGTTTGCTACCTTAGTGTTATAAAAAAACCTTAGCTTTTATTCAGAGAAAAAAACTAACATTATGTTTTATAACCGACGAAACGAGAAAGGTATTCAGCTGATGATACGTTTGCTTACAACTTCACGGCGCTGATTAAGATAGTATAAACAGCAGCACATTGCGCTCGTTGCCTTGAGACGTAAGGTGTTAAGTCTCGTTACCCCAATAATTTCACTAGCTTACAGCACACTTCAATACACAGTAATATTTGCATGTACTATTTGGCGGTAGAAATATGAGCTGCGGCGGTACCTACTTGGTCGGTCTCCAGTAAAGGAGACATCACCAGTGAAATAATTATCACAATCAAAATTTTCTACTCGTACAGGTTTTACTGTTATCATTTAACATAATTTGTAATTAATGTAAAGTGATATATAGAAAAATACCTTAACTTTTATGAAGAGAACAAAACGAAAATTTTGTTATATGAATTGTAATAACCAAAGCAATATAAATGTAAATGGGTGTGCGGCTTTGTTTTAAATGGATCGTTTAAATATAAAGTAAACTTTGTTGCCGGCGACAATGCTCACTGTATATCAGGAGCAAAAACTTACTCCGTATTCAGCAGCCGGCGAGCTGTGTATGCTGCTGTACTAGAGGAGGCTTCGCTGCAGCGTGAGCTATGCAGAAGATATATTTTCAGATTGAACTTTAAATTAAGGTACCAATGAAAAAATATAGGAATCCTCTCTATTTAGTCGCCTTCAACGCTTGGCAGATTATAGACTGAGAAAGATAGT
>DWLS01000738.1:0-26977 GCA_018246255.1 Pachliopta kotzebuea
ATATATATATATATATATATATATGTGTGTAAAGTTATTTTTATATAATTTTTTATTTTTATTTTTGTAATGGCCACTGTGTATAATCACAGTACTAAAACAAACTAGTCTTACCGTCTTCTTTCTCAAAACTTATAACTTAACATGTTAGTACATAAATATCATACCTAGCTTATTGTTATGATCGAACATATCATTTAACATATAAACTTCCTGCCGATATCTTTGGTTTGTTATACACAAAAAATTAAAATATAATTACCACAAGAGCTGCAGGTGTGATGATGCGCCACATAGCGCTCCAGAAGACCACCCAAAGTTTGGACTGGCGGCCAATCATACGCTGAATGTCACGACAAAACTTTTCCGCGCCATAGATCCATGCGATCAGAATGCATTCCCCGATCGCGATGATCAACACCGACCAATTCGCTGCGTACTTGTCCATCAACTGTAGCCAGTACATGCCGCTCTGCAGATAACAGTATTTATGTTATTACTTAAAAAATCTTCATTTTCTAGCAATCAGTTTCTAAATTTAAAGTGAGTCTTATAGCCATGGTGTAAAGTGAGACACATGTAAGGCGGCATCGCAATTATCAAAACAAATGTATTTTACCTAATAAACAACAATACGAAATGTAAGTCATTACTAGACCAGCTTAAATCGTTCAGCGCTTTTAAAAATAATATAAAAACGTACACGATTCGAATTAAAATAGCAACCAGAACTTTAGTTACCTTTATACTTTCAAAGTCAACTTTAAACAATTCTAAAAAAATATAATTTTATATTCTCATACAAAGTTTTCGCGCGACTTACATTAGTAGTGAAAATAAGCCCGCCGAAGTAACCAAACACTGCTACGGTTAATACAACCCACTCTTTTTTCTGCCGAAAATTAGGAAACCGGTCTAAAATAGCCGTTGTCACTGTCTCCATTAGAGCAAACTAAAAAAAACGCTTTACATTAGATTATACCTTAGTCTAAATATAATACGTAAAAACTAGTTTGGAAAAAAAACAATTATCGAATAAAAATAAAAAATCTACATTACTAAATCGTATTAATAATACCTGTGAGTCAAGACCTAGTGTTAATAACATGACAAAGAACAGAATAGACCAGAGAGGTGACACAGGCAGTCTAGTCACCACTTCAGGGTAGACAATAAATGCCAAACCGGCACCTTGATCCACCACTCTGTCCACTCCAACGTCTAGCTCGTGTGCCAAAAAACCAATTACAGAGAATATTACCAGACCAGCGAAGAATGATGTTGCTATATTTGACACAGCGACAATCAATGAGTCACTGAAACGAACAAACATAAACTCATTTTTTTTTTGTTTGTGTCCTATAATAAAATTAATGAAAATTGGTACCAATTCAGCTCGTAGTTTCACTGCCAAATAGCATTAGTGGGCATAATTTTATTAGTTTGAAGGAATGTGTAGCTAGTGAAATTACTAGGGTAACAATGGTGATGCGGTGTATATCATCATTACTCACGTCACACATTTATGGAAAAGGTTATCAATTAGCATCAAGTGAACTTCGCGCTAATCTAGTGGCTTTATCTAATGAAAAATAAAGCAAAAAAGGTACATTCACTGCTATTTAGTAATATTACATTTATTTTATGTAATACATCTATTCTTTGAAGAAAAAGCTGTGTAATAATGACTCACATGTAACAGTTATTGGAGAATTTGTTATATGACGAAAGTGTTATAAGACCACCCCATGCCGGGCTTAGGGCAAAAAATATTTGTACTGCGGCGTCTCCCCACACCTGTGAAAATTGTTATTGGTCACAACATATTACTTTTTATAAATTATTTTAGTAAATTTTTATGGATATTAACATCAAACTATAAATGAAAACTTCCTGGATATTTGATCACCCGATACATCTGGTGAATTTGACGAATTTAAAAGATATTAATTCCTGGTTTATTTAAGTTTTGATGTTCGGAAGATACAACAATCAGCAATGTTTAAAAAGTACCATGATATTGATAAAGATTTAAGTAATAAATTATGATAATCATTTTGGATTTATATGCATTTTACACAAAAACTAATGCCTAAATTGTAATAAATTATTGAAGTAAAATAATGCATTGAACTAAATATTACCTGTGCATTAGCCAGTTGACTAAAATCAGGCGTTAAATAAAATAAGATTCCTGTTGAGGCTCCAGGTAAAGTCACGCCGCGAAAAAATAGAATAACTAATACCACATATGGAAACAAAGCTGTGAAGTAAACGACCTGTAGACAACAAATTGACAACAAAATTAAATAAAGTGGAGCTCAGTAATTATAACGTACTAGGTAGGCCACATAATCACAATAATTTTAGATTACTTAACCACGTTATTCTAATCGTGCATAAAATCATAGCCGTTGATGTCATCAATTACGTATTAACTCAAAACAAAAATATTTAACAAATTTGATTGTTGCAATATATATATATATATATATATTAACAGTATCGATATTATTGATTACATTTTGAAATACTCACCTTACCAGATGATTGGACTCCTTTAAAAAGACAAAGAAATACAATTAACCACGCTGCTAAAAGGCATAACGCCATGCCCCACCGTATTTGACCAGTTTCTTCAATTCCCGAAGACAGTCCTAGAACTTTATTGCTGAAAGATACAAATTAAAGGTAAAGTTCCATTAATCGTTATCAACACGTAAAAATAAAAAAGCATTAGAATTTTAATTTAAGAAGGATATCTATAAAGACAAAGTAAAAAAGGTTAACTGGCGAACAAAAACGCCCACGGATGTCGGATCCGTGCTTCGCTTTAATTTACAATCAAGATATAAAGCCTACATAAAATAAATATTACTTGATAAATGAAAATTAACTACTGAGCAGGAAAATGTATTCACACGTTATTTGGATTCTTTCTTTTTTAAAGAAAAATTAAGCTTTTTTTATTTTCTTGTGCTAATTGCTTTTTTATTCCTGTCCGCGAGGTGTCAAGGTCAGTTTATGACAGAGTTGCACCTACTAAAGACCAGACGATATTCCGTGCGACTAATATGATAAATAAGCTAAAAAAAAGTGGTTGTAATGTAGTATATACTAAAACCTCCTTGGGAAATCCTTGAGGTTCCAACCATTCCTTATGCCATCCATCCATAAATTACAAGATATGTCAAAAGAGTCAATTATTCTCGATATAAGTTGTATGGGGATGTAACACAAAAAGAATTAAGGAAAATGCGCACAGAAAAATCAACTGCCAATTCAAGAAAAAACAAAAATTAAATTAAAAAATAATAAAATCCAATATTAATCAACAAAATCTCCAGAAAAAATGTTCACGTGTTAGACTAAATATTAAAATAGTATTCAAATATGAAGCGCTGTGAAAACATGGCCTCGGTTTCGAGCTCGTGTGCTTTACACAACTCTGCAATGCAATTACGAAATTAAATTCGTATGTTATGGTCTAGTTAGTGGCTTTTTGTGAAAAACTTACATATATATTCAAAGAAGTTTAATGTACATGTTTTATTATTCAAGCATAAACAAAAAATATCGCAATAAAATTGCTGTATTTTTGTATGATAATAAATTTGAACATAAATATAAAAAAATATACATTAGTACATTTTTATTTATAATGGACAAACACTTGAACTTAATTGCAAATACTTTTATATGATAAAGAATCACTGTAGGACAAAGTGTGCTCTCCCAGAATTCTTTGGTGCTAATATGTTGCCAGCCGGAATACAGAAATACTATTATGACATAGTTTTACTTTACGAAGTCCAAGCCATTCAAACAAAATCAAAAAACTTTACCACCAACCAAACTCCACCACTTGTTGTCCTGGGATTGAATCAAAGGTCTCCTTGTTATAAGGAAGTGCTTAACTAGTGCATTAAAAGAGATAAGCAGAAAATAGTGGCGGTATATTGTGCGCGTATGAAACGTAAACACGTATTTTAATTTAATTGCAATTATCTTATTCGTTACCTTAAGAGTTTACTATTTTTTAATATATTATAACTATTGTTACAAAACAGTAAACTCACAAAAGTATAGTGTGACCGACTTTTAATTAATTTCCAGTAAAAAATTACAGTTCAAAGAAGCATTCTAAATATTATTTTTCTCTAGGAAAAAATATGACTCTTAATATACTCATTAATGTTGTTTAAAATATCAGAAAATTTTATTAGTAATCATAAAACATTTTCTTGTAACATAGTAACCAAATAAGATATTTAAGTACACGAGAACAGCAGTTACAACTTTAGTAATATCACTAATAAAACTAGACGATAAATACATAATATTTTCTGTCGTGAAACGTACCTGAAAAGCGGTAAACAAATTATTTTTAAATTTAGTCCTTCGCCGTTCTTCGACAAAATAGATATATGACATAATTACTTACGTGAAATATTCTTCAGCCGGTGGTTTTCTTATTGCGACGTCGGCTAAGGCAGCTATGTTGTGCAAAGTGGAATAACTTTCATTTAAACATTGTCTCAAGTAATAAGTACCATTTAAAGCTTCACATTCATCAGCTTCCTCATACGAATAACAATCTGTAATTTCACAAAGTTTTAGTAAGTATACCAGAAATCATAATTTTTTGAATTTGTTCAAAGTCTGGTACAACAGAAGATAGATACCTGCCAACTTTTGTTAAAGCATTTCATTTAAAAGAAAAAATCTTTAAGCATTTTAAGATTGCTTGTGATTTAAAAAATACGCTAATATTATACAGAGGATTGTAGCCTAGTTTTACTTACATTTAGTGCTCCATTCTGCATCACAGTTCTGCCATGGCAATTGGTAGAAGATACTCACGAACGACACAACCATGTAATAAATTGTCCAAGCTATTATTAAATTGTAGTAAAGCATTACTATGCTTGAAACAATGACCATCCCGTAACCCAAACCACGAAACAGCGGACAGAAACGGTTATACACGGCTACTGGACCCAGGGCAGCATACTGCCCGAAGGACAATTCCATGAACATTAGAGGTAAACCGGCTATAATTAGCATCACCGTAAATGGAATCAAGAAAGCCCCTGGAATTAACAATGTGTAATATTAAAAATGTTTTATGAAAAAACGTATGAATTAAAAGATACGAAATTGTATTTCACCTTTTCGAAGGATACCGATAAATAAGATGAAGAGAATTGAGTTGAATAAAACCGACATCGTGTCATAAAAAGAAGGACGTTACATCGTATTAGATTCCCTGGCACACAATGTCAAATTTGTCATTATTGGCAACAAATTTTTTGTACCAATTTCTAGCATGCGTTTGCAGAAATATAAGCAAACAACCTTTAGAATTCATGTTCGTAAAATTCAGGGAGAAGGGGTGAAGGGTATTAAAGAACCTTCACAAAAATTGTTATTCAACATTTCCTACAATATTTACGTATATATTTTTGTTTCTATATCGAGAAAGACTCAAACAACACCATTTGTCTACTTATGGCGGAAATACCTTTCCGCGCAGTTTTTACATAAAGCATTTCTCTGGAAGCAGTCCCGCTTATTTGTGAAATACGAACAATAGGCAGCTAAACAAAAACAGTTAAGTTAAAAGGGAAAAAGCACTGAATCGCCATAGTTCACAATTTTAATAATCACTATTTATGACATTCTGTGGATTTTGAGAGTAATGAAAGTGACGCTTAATTTTTAAAATTAGGCACACATGACCTCAATTAAATACATTTTTAAACTGCAAGAAAATTTCTAAACTTTCATGTACATTTGTGTGTTTTTGTTATGGAATTTTTTAGTCATTATAGAAAGAAGCAAAGAAATCATCTAGATTCAAGCGACGCGGCGATAAAGATATATCTTTGCCCACATCACTTACAATTCAAATAACTTATTCCATTAGCCTGCAATTTCACCGGTTTTTCATTCACTACCTGGTTTGCAGTTTGAAGCATCATTGGAAGTAATCAGCGCCGGCCTAATCTTAATGAAGCAAAGATAAACCCAACACTTCTTAATGAATACCACAAAGACGGAGATTATGCGTAAAATAGCACTACAGCTGATGAAATGTGCCATTTTATTACCTATGTTCTATAGATTTTTTAATGATTTTATTATTTAGCTCCAGGTAAAAAATAACACGGTGATATGTTATTGGTCCACCAACATAAAATATTTAATACAACATTTGTTGCACATATCATTAAAAATGTATACAAGCTTTAATACAGTTTTGAATAATCTTCAATAGATTTTTCAAGACATCTGCATGTACATTTTTGACTTCAGAGAACTTCAACTTCATACCGTTTTAACATTTTAAAATGCCTTTGGAACACAGCCAGAACCATTCTTAGACTATTAATATACATATGTATTTGACTAAAGGGCTGAACAGTGAACAATATTTTATAACTATTAAATTCACACAGAATATTTTTTTAAAGAGTTTTACTGAATGGGAAATATGAATAATTAGTGACATCTTACACAAGCGACAAACGATAAAGGTAATATGTAAAAATTTGGGTGCAACATTGCTAACTAAATTTGTTGTTAAATTTGCTAAGATATCTAAAATCTGCGACGCAACTGACACTTCCAAAGAATTCAGCTGTCCATAATGTGTGATCACTTACCATCCATCATGTGAGCAACTTACTGGTCATCTACCTTCCCTTTAAAAAGAGTATAATATAATTTTCCTTATATATTAAGAAATAAACGTAACATTTAAATTAAGTAGTTCTTGTGACGTGCAGATATCTAAGCAAAAAGTGCTTTATATAGCAAACACAAACGATAGCCGCGATTCACAAATATTACCTTTCATAAATGCATAATGATGAAAAATTTAACTATTTTAACACTGTTATGATTGTTTAGCACTATCCAGATAAATAAGTATTTAAAATTGTGCAAATTAAACAAGCGTCACAAGGTTGGTACCAAAAAACAGAAAAATGATAATAACAGACACCACACAAAATATACATTCATGCATATATGCCACAAGTATTTGTAGCATATATGTACAAATGTATACTTTATTTTCTCACTTTTTTCTACAATCTATAAAAATTAATTTCTGATACAAAGATTTTCCATCTTTTTATTTGTTTGGTATAATATAATTATAGATGATTAAAAAAGTTGAAATGCATTGAATTTTTACCGTGTTTATTGCAGTTATTAAACAAAAAATGCAAAATGTGCTCTTAAATAACTTCGTCTAATAATAAAAATCGAGTTTCTGTCGGATTCTTTAGAGGCTGGCGTGAAAAGATACGAATAGTTCACGTCAGGGTTATTTAATATGATTCTCAAGAGTATTTGAAACAGTAGTCTACTTCATTGAATATTAAAATGTGCATAATATTATTCACTCTTAACTATGCCCTTTATAATACTCTAGATTATTAAACATTGTCTCTTGTTTATAACCTTAACGGGAATTTCTAAAAATTATCTGACGTTTAATTAAAAATATAAATTCTACGAAAACTAGTTAAAAATTGTAACACAAAATAGCTATTAGTATTAGTATATTCTATTTATGCAAAGGTAAATATTATTGTAAACTAAGGACAGATTTAGTTCTACTAATGATGTGGTGACCTCCTCTGGTTTGCAGGAAATAGATGAATACATAAAGCGAATGACATAGTTTATGATAAATAATGCTCCGATCTTAAAATATAATAACTCGACTTTTAAAAATCTAAACGTAATCAAAATTTGCTAAAAACAACGTAAAAAAATCTGTTTTATTTGTTTAATATACCTCCTCCATTATTATAGCAAAGATAAGGAAACCGCCAAACGTTGCCTAAACCGACGCTGTAGCCCAGGAGCGACAGGAGAAAGTCAAATCGGCCAGTCCAATTACCGCGTTCCGGCTCCTTTTCTTCTGCGATTCGCTCATTCACTGCATTCTCTTTACACTGATGAATTAAAAAAAAATGAAAAGAAAAAAAACTCTAACAGAATAATGACCTCGACGATTTTCAAAACTTAAATAATATCAAAAACTTATGTGCCATGTTTTGTGTTAATATAAATATTTATGTATAATATTTTAAAATTTAAAACCAATATGCCAAATAAATTCAGAACATTTGCTATGGTCTTATTATTCTATATCTTTTTAAGGACAGGTCACATTTTGAATGAATCTTAGTAAAAAAAATTCCGTTTGGTTTTCAAAACAACTATTTAGATATTTAAAGAAATATACTTTTTAAAGACTACGAGAAAACTTATAATTATAACGAAAAGTTTTGTTATACTTTTAAGTCATTTAACTAAAAAAAAATAATCAATATAAATTTTTTGTTGGCCGTAAATAAATAATTACCTCAAGATTTATCTATTCATGTCGTTTTTTTGACAAATATATTTGCACAAAAGCTTTAAATGAACTCCTATAGTTGAACGTAAAATATTAAAAGGAAATATATATCACAAAAAATAAAACACAATTTTTTTTAAATATAACTCACTCTTAACAGAAGTAGAAAAGAAGATGTCAAACTTATAAATATCAATTGCAAGTGTGTTTTCTAACGAATAGTTACCAATACTAAATTATTTCATGTAATAATTTTTAAGTAATATTATCTAAAAGTATTTTATTATTGTTAAAATTTGATAATTCATCAGAAATCTTATAATTATAAAATATTTTCATTCAATCCAGTGTACGTGTTATATATAAAAATACGTCTGTATACTCACGTCGGAATATTTCAAATCCATAGGAGGAATGTTTTTGGCTACCGCTGGTATGTGAGCTGATATATCCATTTTGAAAAATCAAATTTAACTTATAAATCTAGAGAGAGATTTCGAGACATCTCTAAAACGATCACCGGAGAGACGAACGCACTGAAACCACTGAGCGCCGTAATGCACATCCCACTCCACGGAGCTCAATCTATACTACTGATGTCAGTACATTATGTCCATTACAAATTTAATAAGTGTAAGTAATGTTTTAGACATCTCTTATAATATTAACAAATAATGAGTATATGTAGTTAAAAACATATGAAAACGAAAACTATGAAACGCAGCTTCGCGCAGATGTCAAGTTTCGCATCGACCGAACTTTGAATGAACATCTAGGTCAATATCATATCCCCGCTCCCGCCGCAACCCTCGCCCCCACGTAAAACGACGTCTCCCGGCGAAAATCACATGGAAATTGTCCTGATCCAGCCCGGCTATACTACCTATGTATGCTAAACAGTATAGCATTAGAGCTATGACGGGAGCAAAAACGATTACTATTATATTTCAAAAGGTAACATTATAATCACATATTCATTAGTATTCGTTTTATGTTTTGTTTACTTGAGTTTATTTATATTTAAATAACAAAACTTAAATTTGATGAATAATTAATGACTATATAAATAACTTTTTTATTTTATCTCTGTTGTAGATTTTTATTATAATTCGAATAACTTAATTCCTAACAATTTTCGTACATTAAACAGACTACAGAATTTTTCTATGAGTTATTAAAAAAATCTTTTCTCCTAATTATTACTACTATAACAGAAGTTTATATAAGAAATATTTTGCCTTTTAATGAAAATGTTTACAATTATTTTTTAAATATTGGAACGATAATAAATATAAATGGTGTTCTTTTTGTATACGGTCTCCAACAAGGCTCTGATTTGGTCTGAAGCCAAACAATAGTGTATAAACATTACTATGTTCCAATATAAAAGCGTGTTGAATAATGAAACTACTGTATAACCAAACTTAAGATCTAGCGTCTCAAGGCAAGAACACAATGCGATGCAGTGTATATCATCCTAACCAGCACGTTATTGTAATGGGTAGGTGTATCTTATCATCAGGTGAACGTTCGATTCATCTAGTCCACACAACGAATTGTCGAAAAAATCATCAAATTTTATTACAGTTTAACAACTGCAAAACTATTGTTCAAATAAGAATTTATTATCAAATATCTTACGAGTCAACTGTCTACTTAGTAAAAGTATAGTCAAAATCGTACCGTTGCGTATATACACATGTATACATATATAATATGCATTAGTGACTGAACAGGCATATAAGGAAATATATATAGAATAGATTAGCGATATAGGAGTATAGAATAGATTAGCGATGAACTCAAAACAGTCTCGTTGTCATCGGTTAAAAATCAGAACGGATATTGGGGAATAGAAGTAAAGCGGCCACTCGCGGAGAAGCGTAAGGTCGCTTAAAAGTGGAGCAGTGTATTGATTACGAGACGTCGAGAGAGAACGCTAGCCGTTCCACACGAGACACCCCATACTAGATAAAACTTTAAACATACATTATTTAAAATATTATCGATTTATTCCACCATCATTTTTTATCTCGCTCGGACGGAATATTCTAGCTTTCATAGCCCCATGGCAAGCAAAACAGCAATGATATTACGGCGGCAAATTAAAAATGTCACAGCGAAAGCCAGCCAGGCAAGTTTAAAAGAGACTGTATTAACATCCAAATTCTAATACTCGTAGCCTTGATATCGACCACAGGAAATCAGAGTAACAAAAAAACAAGATATATTACACCTGCAAACCATTAACCACCACACTAGCTGTGTGATAATGGATGTCGCACATTTCAGTGAACAATAATTTTTCGGACATCCATAAAATGTTTTCTACGTCGGAAGCGCAATGAATGTGTTAATCGAATCTACACATCTTTCAATTTTATACTATACAATTTTATTTGTATCTAACATTTATTTATGAAATACTGGCACCATAACGTCTACTTCTAGTATCAGTATGTCAGGCGTCAACACAATAAATGCAATGTGGTTCAGCAATTATCATCTTTACTAACGCCGCACTGTTATGAGTAGACGTATCAATAATGAAGTGAACGTTCACTAATTTCTGTTAGGCATAAAATTTCAATACGCACAAAATTTTTCAAATAAAATTTATTATTTCAAGAAATGCAACAAGTTACAAAAGATCATGTACAATAATATTGGAATGTATCACAAGATGAAGGCACTGTATATTTTATGAATTGTACTCTTACCACATATACACTTAAATACTATAAGTAATAATTAATGTGCGTTCAAAGAATAATATGTAATTGTATAAAACCAAAAATGTGTGTAAGTACTATGTAAACATATGATATTGTTCCCTGCAATCAAAGTATAACTTAATATAACCAAACAAAAAAATTTAAATTATATTAACATCCACCCATATACATATGTATGTACCATCCCAGTAAGTAATACATAAAGTTACTTTTAGGCCAGCATTGTCTTTATAAGGGACTCCAACTTTCTGGTATCAGCAGCGAACTTTCGGATGCCATCAGAAAGCTTATCAGTGGCCATTTGATCTTCGTTCAGATGCCAACGGAACTGGGTTTCTGTAAGAGATATCTTTTCTATGTCGCTTTTAGCCGCTGCCTTTGGGTCCAATGTCTAAAAAATATACAAGAAAGATATTGTTAAACAAACAGTCACATTAGGTGACAATTTGTCATAAATATATTATTTCAGGAAAAATGGAACAGTTATTTTTTACAGGTGTAATTATAACAACTTTAACGGCTTCACTGCCACAGTAGTTAAATGTTTTCCTTCTAACACAGAGATTCCTAGTACGACAAAATTTATAATACAAGAGTGGAAGCAAGCCAGGCGAATTTGAAAAAATCCTAACATCAACCAAACATTACATGGCCCCAGTAATAAACCTCCACTACGCCTAAGACGCAGTTAAAATTAATTTAAAAATAAGTACTTTACTTACCCTCTTCAATGGCTGTTCACTGTTTGCCAGCTCTTGTAGCAGTTTCGGACTTATAGTAAGTAAATCACATCCGGCTAACTCTCTTATCTCACCAGTATTTCGGAACGAAGCGCCCATCACCTGAGTGTTGTAACCGAATTTCTTATAGTAGTTGTACACACGAGTGACGGACATCACGCCAGGGTCTTCCTTCGCTTCGTACGTTTTCTTGGTGTGCTCAACATACCTGAAAAAAGGTTTAACTAGTCTAGATATTTGAGGACAAATATCAGAATAATGAAAATCCTAATAGATCTGCATTAAAAACATTTCTAATTTAATTTTAAAGGTACCACTGTAATGCCTTAACCTAGCCGACAAAATTAATAAATATTATTGTGTTTGTATCCAACTGAAAGGACATTGTTAAAATTACTAGAGTTTAACAATAACTTAAGTGAATCGTACAATTTATAACAGTATTTCTTCATTAATTAAAACGAAATAAGATAAACTGTTTTGTTTTAATTTACTTTTTAATCAGTTATAAAAAAAGTTCACTTACCAGTCCAAAATACGTCCAACAAAAGGTGATATAAGAGTAACATTTGCTTCAGCACATGCAATTGCTTGATACAAGGAGAATAACAAAGTAAGATTACAGTGAATTCCATGTTTTTTTTCCAGTTCCCTTCAAAAACAAATGAGACAACATATTAACATCATCATCAAACAGAAGATACCTAATGCTGAAAATAGGAATCCCATCAATATATATTCCGTGAAGATATTTAATACACTTGAAAATAATATTGGTTTTTAATTCATCCTTATACAAAATGTGTGTTGAGATGTGTAAATAAATGTTTAAATAGGACATACAATCATTAAAATTTATATTGAATTAAACAAACAATCGGTATTTATCATAACACCAGAACAGATTATTTAACACAGATTTTCCAAACTACATAAATTAATAATAATATTATAGTTGTGCTTGCTTATCAAACAAGTTATCAAGTTCATAGGGACCCTTGTCGACCCTTAGTGAATTTAGGGTATATGGCAACAAACATGAGGTTATCTAGTACCACCAGATCTTCTGAGAATCATGTTACCATGGTGTGATAGGTGTAATGTTGAATATCACTGGTACATCATGAAGGAGATTCCCGAAAGGGAAACATCGACATGATTTCAGTGCCCTCCAAAAAGCAGGGTACCTCATAGAAATCAGATTTATAAATTTAGACATCTTATATTTAAATTGTTATCATTTTAAATGTAACAAGCCTTACTTTGCTGCTTGGATACCCTCCCATGTAGATGCTAACTTTATTAAAATTCGCTCTTTCTTGATCCCTTGCTCGGCAAACATGCTAATTAATTTAATTGCCTTGGCCATACTGGCATCCTTATCAAATGATAACCTATAAATAACATATGACATTTTAAATTTCCACAATAGGTTAATTACAACAATAATCATAAATAGTTCATAAATCTTGGCCTGATATATGAAATTTCAAATGTCACATAGAAGTTGCACCATACACTAAATTACTGATGGAGGTTTATTTTACTGTCATTTAATATGCAACAAAAATAGATATTTTCAATTTACCAATAACTTAGATGATTATGCTTTAACATTAACTAATCAAATAATGTGTAAATTTTTAATCTTCTTATAAAAAACTTGCTGTGTCATTCTAGATTTAAGTATTATTGTATAGTTTCTGTCATTTTCTTGGCCATAAGGAAGTACTAAGCTAATATTAACAATAAATATTTACAGAGTGATGAAAATTAATAAAGCAAATTCGACTAATCATCATAAAGTTATTGGTAATAGGAACAAACTAAGTTTTTATCCAATGAAATTGTATCTGAAATAATGTATATTTTTCTTTGAAACTCTATGCTAATTAACAATTTATTAATCTGTAATTGCACTTTTCAAAAGTAGTTTATTTTTGCTGCCATATTGTAAAAGAACTATTAAAATGTTAAATATAAATTATAAATAGAAAAGTTATCTCTGTGGTCTGATTACATACTTTTTCTTTTATTATATTCTGTTTAGTTATTTTATGCAATATATTCCAATGCCTTAAACAGCACAGTTTTCATCATGAAATACTTTTACCTTGCATCTACTTCTACTGAAACCCTGCCAGGGATAATTTTGAGGATTTCACATCCAAACAAAACACTTAACATATCCAAAATTTCCGAAAGCTGCTCTTCAATAGTACTGAAAACATAAATATCAAAAGTCAACAACAAAATTGTAGAATATTATGAAGAACTTGCTTAGTATAATATATATAAAGAAATAATAATATATATAAGGAGGAAACATAAATATTGTATACAGAATCAAATAGTAAACTGCTTACCCTCCACAGTCTTTTCCATATTTAATAGCCTTGTCTAGCAAGTGTTGATATTGTTCCATACCAGCAGCTGATAGGATGAGACTAGGATTTGTTGTGGCATCTGTTGGCTTGTATGCTTTCATCACTGAACCATAAAAATATATATACCTTTAATATTAGCATTAGAAAGTGATTTAACCCTATGAACTGTCATCACAACTACATAAACTAATTCTTAAATTGCAAATTTTTATTTTTAGTGTAACAAATTTTATTGTGAAAATAAAATAAACTAATTTATAAGCCAATGTATGATAATTGGGACCATTATAAGTTTTAGAGTATTTTATAACTAATTGCGGACCAAATAATGGTTAACGAAAAAGTTCTAACCTTCAAAATCTCCGGTATCTGCCACTACAGTGGAAAATTGTTTTAACTGATCAAGAGCACTCATTTTTGTACGTTTCGCTTGCGGTTCACTACTCATAATAACTACTTAATGTATTTCTAATATCGAAAGATTAAATTAAGTAGAGCGTGAACACCACTTGCTATTGGTCTTGAACGTAAAGAGCGACTGCTAACTTGAAGGTGACCCCGTAATGCGAAATGTAATGTAGTCTTTCCTTAACGATAACCTGTATTTATAAACGTTTTTTTGTTATTTCAGAAGGAGCATGAATGAGCATTTTGTTACTTTGTTTCTTTATAAAATTCATTATATAATTATTTTTCTGAATGTAGGATATTCAGAAAAATAATTATACATTTGAATACAATTTTATTTAATTGGTGTCTTTGTTATATATTCTATATTATATATACTTTATATAATCAAAGTGGAAGGTAAAAAATGTTGAAAAAAAAGATTATTTTCGAAAAACAAATGATTTTGGCGATACAAACACGTGAATGATGGCTCAGGAAGTATTAAAAACTAATAACCTTTTAGGTATATATAATTGTAACGAATTAAATTAAACACATATAAACAGATCCATCATGTGTTTAATAATTTAACATTTCTATTAGGCGCAACAATCAAAATGCTTTTAAAAATAGAACAGCATATGAGCCAACATAAAACCTCAGCGGTTAAAAAATTAGTAAACATGGTACTAAAAATTTTATTTCCGATAAAATAAGATGACTATGGAGTAATATAATACGTTATACCTAGCTTTTTGTCTACTGGTGGTGTTTATTTCGCCTTTTCGTGGTGTTCATAGTTATACAAAATTTTTCGTGTACCCACGAAAAACCCGCCTGACATTGGCTTCATCTTCTTTTATTTAAATTAAATCAATCGGCAAAAAAATAAAATGTATTGCATTATAATGTATGATGATGTAATACGTTAAAAAAATATCACTACTCACTTTAACCTCCTCCTTCTGTCGGTTAAAAATAATAAGATTTTTTCCTGCAGTCACAACTTAGTATAGATTGACAAAACCATAAAATTTTTGCTTTTATTTTGTGATTTTACAAAATTCTAGGATAAGGTTGTGTTAAATAATAATTACTCACATAATTATTCTAGTATATCAATATTTCTTTTTAATTCAATTGATATTAACAACAACAATTAAAAAATAATGAATGTCTAAAAAAAACATGATTTTAGTAATTTGATTTCTTTAGAGACATCAATAAAATATCACATATTAATTTCTATCTCATTTTATAAACCATTGCAATTGTTCTCAATGCAGATTAAAAATAATTTTGCACTATATTATCTATGTTTCTAGAAATTTCGGGTACCTCCTTTAGACTGATAAAATACATACATTGAATTTATACACTGTCTGTTAAACAGTATTGCGGTTAAACCGGCGTTCCTTCCGCAATTGATTGACCGATTGTCATTACAGAACAACGTGTTTGTGTGAACTGATTGTTAGTGATAAAAAATATCAAGAGTTTTAAACGTAATTTTGTGATAAAGAATGGCTGCAATGTCCGTTATAGGTATTGATTTCGGCAATGAATCTTGTTACATTGCTGTAGCAAAAGCAGGTGGCATTGAAACAATAGCCAATGACTATAGCCTACGGGGTACTCCGTGAGTAATATTTTATAATCGTTTTTACCTTAGATAGACCTTATGACCTATAAGTTACACTTTACATCTTTCATTTATTTTTGGTTATTTTATGACACGATTCCGTGACAATTGACAGCCTTATAAGTTTTTTCCATGTCTTATAAGTACCCATACTTAAAAACAGAATTAATTTCTTATGTAAATCAATTATAATTTTGAATTATTAAATTAAATCTTTAGGTCCCTTTAAATGTTCTGTTAGCATTAGATTTTCTACTAAAAATTGCAATTAATCTTGCACAATGACTAAGCCTTTTTACTGATTCAAACATAAATAAATACATAAATTGCTCTTATTTATAGATCATGTGTCGCTTTTTCACCGAAGAATCGAATAATAGGAGTCGCTGCAAAAAACCAGATGGTAACAAACATGAAAAATACCGTTTTCGGCTTTAAAAGGCTTTTAGGTCGAAAATTTTCAGATCCACATGTACAAAAAGAATTAAAACATTTCCCTTTTAAAGTTGAGCAGAGACCAGATGGTGGAATTGGTATTCGGGTAAATTATCTTGGAGAAGACAATATATTCAGTCCAGAGCAGGTAATTGCACTGTATTAATTTATATCAGTAGGTACATTGTATGTGGCAATTCTTTAAAAAGAATAAAAATTTTACTGAAACTTTATATTCAGTGCTTATTAAGTTATATATCTTGCTGTCTGATTGACATGTGAAACCTTGACAAGTGAATTATAAATGTAATACAATTAATATAATTTTCTTCACTCTCCATTATATTTTTCATAAATTATGGTTTCTAACTACTACAGATTACTGCAATGCTGTTTACAAAATTGAAGGACATTGCAGCGACTGCCTTACAAACACAAATCAATGATTGTGTAATTTCTGTTCCAAGCTATTTTACAAATGCTGAGAGAATTGCTTTACTGGATGCTGCCACTATTTCAGGTAAGATTTTTTCACTTTATGTCAGAATGTATTAACTGCTTTAACATGATTATAAAGGACTGAAGACTGAATGGCAGACTATAAATTAAAAGAGTACCTAATATAATCTGCCCATAGACCAGTGATAGACCAACTAATATATAGTGGGATTCCTAGTAGAACTCAATTTTGCTATTGGCAATCTTCATTATTACCGATAATATATATGTATATATATATATATACACATATAAACTCATATAAAACTATTATACTACAAGATGTTATTTATTGTTTTAATTGTTTAAAAATGTTTTAACCCTTAATTTTTCTAAAATACAAGGTAAAAGATAGAAAAAAGTGTGGATTGTGTTGGTGTAATTTAATATTAACTTTCTGTTAAACGGCTGTATCTATTGTTTTAATCCATTATAGAAGCATACTCGACACTAACACCCTGTTTTAGTATTGGGTATGTTGACTTTTCTGCCTGTTATAATACTTCAATCTTATTAGTTTTCTCCACATAAGATAACAGTAATGCTGAATATAAAGTTAGGTGCTATTATCATCTAGTTTATTATTTTTATTATAAAACTGTTCATTCTCTCACTGTAATTAACCTAAATTCCACCTAATTTACATTCCTATATATCATTTTCACCAACAGGTGTGGTTATGTGACATATTCCTTAATTTTCCTTACCTATATTATATATAATCAGTAATTCCAAGTTTACATTAATATACATATTCCATGAAAAAGCTATTAAGTTAATAATAAATTTACAGGAACTTCCACACTTTTATTGTACATGGTGATTTTTACCTTGATTCATATAATAACCATAATACTATTTTTTGTAAAATGACTCATAAGTGTAAATTTTATTTACTTATAGTTGACTAGTTTTTGATACACTAAAAGGCTATTATATTATTTTTAGGACTTAATGTACTACGTCTGATGAACGAAACTACTTCAACTGCTCTTACATATGGTATTTATAAACAAGATTTGCCAGCTCCTGAAGAGAAACCGAAAAATGTTGTTTTTGTTGATTTTGGTTATACATCACTTCAGGTACTACATAAATTATTTTATGATGTTTATCTCATAAATAAATAAAAAACTTGTTTTCACTTATGACATATTAGAGGGAGGGAAATCTTGCTACAATGAATGTTTATCAATTGATAAAGATTTTTAATTTCTTGTACATAACATAAAGATCTATACATTTGACTTGTAATTTTTTTCATTCATTATTTTCTAAATGTATTAAGTTAAAAATATTTTACAATATTTTAAATTAAATTTATGGTTTGCAGGTAGCAGCCTGTGCCTTTAATAAAGGTAAACTTCGTGTATTGGCCACAGCCTCAGACCCTTATTGTGGTGGAAGAGACATAGACATGGCTTTAGCTGAATACTTTTGCCAGGATTTCGTAACACGGTTTAAGTTAGATCCTAAAAAGAATCAAAGGTATATTTTTATAGCAAATTAATACTAGAATAATTAAAGTAAATTGAACTTATAAAATTGGCAAAGGCTCAAAACATTGACAATTTCTAATTAGATAAAAGAAACTCTGACACCACTGTTTTAGATCAGGCAATTACTTATTACATAAGGTACTAATAAAATAAGGGTTATCGTATAGGTAAATAAAACCTGTCAACATTAGGGCGTTGAATTTGAAGAATTCATGAATTAGTTGACACTTTTCTTTTGATTTAACATGTGTAGAAAAGACTAACTTGCATTGCTGGCTAATCATTGGTCTTTAAAGGATGTTCTTGGAGTATTGGATTTTACCTTGCAAAACTAAGAGATCTTAATGTTTTGATATGACAAACCTCCAAGACAACCAACTCATGTGATAATGTTATTGCTCATTCACCTGTATTTGCCCAGCATGGTTGGAGACAGCCTGAATCCCTCTAATATTGGGGAAGGCCACAGTGCAGCAGTGGACACTTATCGGTTGATGACGAAGTTAATGCTCATAAATCTCGCCCATAAATATGTGGCGTTTGTGAAGATGGATCTCCATTATGTATATATTGTGTCTATCATGAGATATAGAAAACCAATGCTCTAAAAATCAGAACATTTTTTTACCACACTACTGTTAGGGGCAGACATATTTGCTGAGATGTTTCTGCCTGGACATCTTTTTAATCTCTGGCAACAAACATTTACCACTAGTTATATAGTTTATTGTTTCTAATTTATAAGAAAACTATTATTCACTGTAAAGTTCTTGAGGCTTTGTTTATTGAAAATTTATAATTTTTTATAGGGCCTTTTTACGTCTTTTGCAAGAAGTGGAGAAGCTAAAGAAACAAATGTCTGCAAATAGCACTCGTTTACCTCTTAACATTGAATGTTTTATGGAAGAGCGTGATGTTTCTGGAGACATGCAACGCTCACAAATGGAGCAGCTATGCAGTGAAACATTTACTCGAGTTGAGAGGACGTTGAGAGCTATCTTACATAATGCTAGTAAGTTTGTTCTGACTATAGATGTTTATATTTGTTTACAGTGCATATATAGAAAAAACCATGCATGTTTGTAATATCTTTAAATATTAAAAGAGTGCAGGTTCGATCCTTAGTTTTCTTTACTTTAAGTAAAAGAAAACATTGTGAAGAAACCTTGAAGAACACAATCGACTTGTTACATCTACTAATGTGCACTGTAGTGGCCACCACACACTAATGGCCAGTGTAGGTGGTTAAATAGCCCGGTCAGAAAATTTAAACACATGGGAATGAATAAATTATTTTTAATATATGGTGATATTTCTTACAATTTAAAACAAGTCAGTAGTTCACCTGTTTTGTATAAACCTTTTCTTTTTTTTTAGAATTGCGGCCTGAAGATATCTCCGCTGTTGAAATTGTTGGAGGATCTACTAGAATTCCAGCAGTTAAAAATTTGATAGAGCAGGTGTTTGGAAAACATGCATCAACTACATTAAACCAGGTTTTTACTTTATTTTTAGATAGTTATTGTTAAAATATTTTCACTGGTGTACTAGAATAATTTAATTAAACATAATTTTATTTTATATATTTAAGATTAAAATATGGTTTTACTTTAAATACAGTTTTCATCCCTGATGAACTAATTTGCATGTTTTTCTTATTTATTAAACATAAAATTATGTATTCCTTACTGTTAATTAGGCTGTGTTTATTAGGCATATTTCTGCATTTAACATTGCAATAACTTACAAGACAGTTATTAAGATATTAACCATTTTTTTTATTTGAGAAAGTGAGATATGATTTTCTGATACTTATAGTAAAAAATATGTTCACCTATAACTACATAATGTTATTGAAGATAAACACTTCTACATTGAGCTCATCACCTTAAAACATCAGATGTTAAGTTTTATTAAATCTAGCGTTTATACTTTTCTTGGTGGCCTACGGAGACTAACCACTACAGACTAAATCTTACAAATATCTATTTCCAGGATGAATCAGTAGCACGTGGCGCTGCATTGCAATGCGCTATGTTGTCTCCCGCAGTCCGTGTCCGTGAGTTCAACATTACCGACGTTCAGCCTTATGCAGTACGACTTGCTTGGGATGCAGCGAGAGGGGAGGATGGCGATATGGAGGTACGCAGCGACTTTCCGAAATAGTGGCTCAGTATAATGTCCTTGACTCGCGTTTTATAGATTAAACAAGGACCATGAGCTACTCTTTTCAAAGCACAATACCAACTTTATTTTCAAGAGTTTACACTGCAACATTTTTTTTTTGTTATAGATCTTCCCAGCTTTCCATGCTGCCCCATTTTCAAAGATGCTTACATTCTATAGGAAGGAGCCTTTCTCTGTCAGTGCGTACTACTCAGATCAAGCACCTTATCCAGATTCTTTCATTGGTAAGTTTTTGAGATTAGGGTTGAAATGAAGAGGACATTCATACTGTATGAGTTAGCATACACCAATACCTCGCTTTGCGACGTTGAGTTTTGCGTTTTTTCAAAGTTCCGTCGTTGCTTAATCAGTACTAGTTTTCATTGTGCGTCGTTATATTTTAAAGGTTGCATTGTTTTAGGTTCGGGTCTTCTTTTTTGATTTTTTTTAAACTTCCTTTTTTTCTAAAAGATGGCACCACTTTTATTTCTAATAGTGCCATGCTATCAAAACTCGGGGATTCTCTTTCTAACTGAAAATCAACGCAATTTTAATATATTTATTTTCTCCATGTTTTGCTTATTAGAGTTTAGTTTCAATTATGTTGTGCGTTGTGCTTTTTGCTATGCTTCAATTAGTGTATTGTGCTTTTTTTAATAAGAGAATAATGAATTTTTGTAAGTTTACGTCTTGTTTCTGGTCGTGTTTTTTTTCTTTTTGGGACGTAACCCGGATGAAAAGTGAGGTATTGGTGTATTATCTATTGTATTATAGTGGGATATTTATACAACATTTCAATATGATTGACGACAAATGGGCATTCAGCCCACCTGTTGGTAAGTTATTATAGTAACTTTTCATCGTGTGGTTCGCATACCTATCTTAGTCGAGGCAAAGACAGGTTATATCGGTTTTGTATGTACTAGAACCTCAGTGGTGATCCTTCTTCGTTGCTTTACGGCGTGGAGAAACTTTCTCCTTTCCTACTCTGACAGAACGAGCCGGAACGTATAGCGCTCCCTTATCTTAGTCTCTTATTCTCATTTGGGCAACGGATCCCCCAAATTCGGCACCCAGAGGCTTTGGAAGCCAATAGAGCAAATTCTGCTGGGTCACTGCTGCGAAACTGGTCTTGAGTTCTGCCGTTAATCATACACGGCTGCGGGGAATACGGAGAACGGCAATATGCAATACCGACACTCCTTTTTCCCCGCGGGGTCACTGCCGCCGCTTCAGCGGTGCGGCATCGCACAGCTTAGTTGCGAAAGCTAGGGATAGCGGCGAAACCCATTATCGACACCCTTTTGGGCAGTGAGAACAGTACATTGTATACCTATCCCTGCCCACCGGTATATATCTAAAGCGAGTTCATCGAGCTCGCTTGGAATGTCGGCCACCTCGTACTGGCCACTTAGATTCCTCTTAGCTTTATTGTGGATGACTAAGCCTCGGCTACAGAGACCCACCGCCACATTAAGACGAGAAACTGTTCGGAGATTATACTAACTTATACTAACTCTAGAGAGTTCATAGTATCAATAGAACTGCTTTCTGGTTATATGTTAATAAGTAAAATTGCTAGAAAAAAGTGTTTAATATGCACTAGATTATATAATGGAAAACCTCATATATTATTTTAAATATTTTCAATTTAGGTCAGTGGAATATTCGAGACGTTCAACCAACTGCAGAAGGTGAATCGCAGAAAGTTAAGCTCAAAGTGAGAGTAAACATTCACGGTATTATTACTGTTGCTACTGCATCACTTGTCGAGAAAAAACAGGATTCGTCTCAAAATGATAATGTTGATATGGAGAATGTCAATGAGAATCAGATCAACCAGGAAGCTCCTATGGATACAAATGGAGGGAGTCAAGAACAGCAACAAAATGGCCCCGAGAGCCAAGAGGTGAGGGAGGACGAAATGAAGGGGGAGCCGCAACAAAAACAATCGTGGACACAGAAAGTAGGATCGTGGTTCAGCGGGGTATGTGTCGGTAGAGCGTTTGTCGAGTGTTTGTGATGTTTGTTGCCAGTCCCAAATGTACTTTATAGGAATATATGTATACATGTACAAACAAGGACATTAATATTTATGTTCTTATCAACAATTTAATACTTTACTTATATATTCTGTATAATAAGTACTATACAATCAGACAAACTAACAAAATAGAAATCCTTACTGGAAAAAGTTAACATTATAACCATTTCTTAAGTACCTTGCTTTTAATAACTAGTAGTAGCAAAATAGACATTTATTTGTGTTCCATCGGTGTTACGTGATATGCTCTGTGCTGCTGATATATCATACTAATCTAATAACTGTCTGGTTACTCAGGCATGGACACTTACATTATATTTAAACGGGAATACTGAAAACTGCGAATTTTTTCCTACACTTACATTTCCCTTACAATATACATTTACCTGCTGACATGGTTGTTTGTATGTATTTCTCATACAGACCGTCATTTATATATATATTCTTTACTTATATTCTCTCACCACACAAGGCAACAAACATCACAATTTTGCATTGTCCCCACCTTCGTTTTGAGGCCCCATTTGCACGGTGTTCCCAAGAGGCTTTGATTCTGTTTGAAGGTATAATTTTTTTTTGACGTTTACAGCGAAATTACTCTGTGTCCACGCATGTTTTTGTTGAACCCAAAGTATTGTTTTCCTTTTTTATCATGATCGTGGGGCAATTTATTGTAATTGCAAATAATTTTTATGCTTACTAATGTGTAATGTAGGTGCAAATGGGTCATCACATTGCTTGGAAATGTAAATCACGCATTATTTAATTGTAAAGTCACATCCAAGCTCAGGCGGTGGTGGGGATTTTATTAATCTTAAAGTTATGAACTTTGGCTGTATGCTTACAGGATAATGATGACAAAAAGGATAAGTCTAAAGAAAAATCGAAAAAAGTTTTAGTGAAAACTGTTGAGTTGCCTATTGATTCTCGCACCCATGGTTATTCACAACATGAGGTCAACTCATACATGGAACAAGAGGTAAGCCGACATATTAGAGATATTAATAAAGCTGAAAAAATTGATAAACTAAAAAATAAGCATTTGTTTTGAAACAAGAATGCCTAACGATTTCTTTAATTTATACTATTACCATATTTTAGTGTATAATCTTATGTAAGCATCATAAGCCAACTTTCTCTTTTTATTGGATTATTAAATATAATTACAATTTGTATTAAAAATTTTAGGGTAAAATGCAAGCTCAAGATCGGCAGGAGAAGGAGCGCGCCGACGCTCGCAATGCTCTTGAAGAGTATGTGTACGAGTTACGTGGCAAGTTATCAGAAGGGGAGACACTTCATGACTTTGTTGCTGATGACCAGCGTCATCGGCTCGTGAACCAGCTAGATGGGCTTGAGCAATGGCTTTACGATGAAGGGGAAGATCAAATTAGACAGGTTAGTTTGTGTATATTAAAAACTTTATCAATAGTTGTTCAGAATGTGGGCAGCCCAAGGCCAGTTGGTGTAATCCTTGGGGAAAGGTTTACGGCCCGTTTGGGCTAATGGGCATCTATTAGCTTTAAAATATAAAAAAATTATTACTTATAAAAATTGAGTTGTTTATGATTAAAAATATGACTGAAACATTTTGGATAAACTAAACTATTATTACCTTCTCGTCTATGGCATACAGGTGTATAGTGACAAACTAGCAGAACTGCGGACAGAAGGCGAGCCTATCAAGCAACGTCGTCTTGAGTTCGAACTACGCCCTGGCGCATTAGATGACTTTGCTTTAGCTATTCAATTAACTAATAAGGCTGTTGACCAATTCAGGTGTGTTAGTTTACGTATTTTATTTCTTATTAGAACTACTTTCAATCTGTTGTTTAATTGCATGGCTACTTGTGTAAAAGGCCTAGCATTAAGTTGGAAGTAGATTTAGTATTTATTTCTGCTTTTAATTAATTTTTTTTGTAAACACTGCATATTTATTTCAAGTTCTTAACTTACCAATTCTGTCTACTGTTGAGCATACACATTGTTTTTAGAATGTCTTTTGTGCCAGAACACAGAAAAAAGAACGGTAATGGTCTCGCTAATAATTTTTATTCATTCAGTTTAGTATAGAGCTTTAAATCAGCAATTTTTTAAGGTTATAATTAAGACAACTGATGACAACGAATAGAAATTGCACTTCTTTAAATATTTATACTTTTCACAATGTTTTTTTTTAAGTTACCACAGGGATGTTTAAGAATTGACTAATGTATTCTTTAACAATCTGTAGAAGATACTACACACTCTGAAGGAAATCACGTGAAAGCTGACATAACCTAGAGTCCTTCCCTTTGACAGAAAAAAGAACAATATCTATTTTATAGCAATTTTTTCATACATTTTCCAGGTCTGGCGACGCTAAGTACGCGCATTTAGCGGAGAGCGACATACAAAAGGTAGTGGATGCTGCTAAGAATGCACTGAATTGGCTAGAGGGGGCTCGTCAAGCGCTGGCACTTACTCCAAGATATCAGCAACCTTCTCACACCACACACCAAATACGTCAGGAAAGACAGGTATGTAAAAGTTATGGATGCTACTAACTTTTGACTCCACATTCAATTCAAATTGTGTAAAGTTACAATGATGCTGTAGAAGGTAAAGCACACTTACCCTAAATTCTCTCTCTCCCGCTTTCATATGTTGACAGCCAGAATACAGCCATGTCTACAGTGAGAGCTGTAGGTAGGATTAAAGTATGAAGTTGAAAGGCTAATCAAGTGTGTTGTTCACACAAACTTTACCTCCATACACAACATGTGGCCACGGAATCAAACTTGACAAATCTGATGTACACCGCAACTACGCCATATCCACTATGCTTGGATGTAGTAAAAAAATTATTTGTTGATCTTAATTGCAGAATTTCGAGGGTTTGGTGAATCCGATTTTGAACAAGCCGAAACCTAAGGAAAAATCCCCTCCACCACCAGCAAACAATACATCCGGCGACGGCCAGCCCGCTGCGAACCAGGATCCGTCAACGGCTCAATCCCCGCCGTCCCACGAACAAATGGACGTTGAATAATTCCGTCTCTTACTCGAATTTCATGTCTCCTTCACACGTAAACATAAGACTAAATAATTCACTTTTATTTCATAGTGATAAAAAAAATTTTAACAACTTATTTTCACCTGTGAGCAATTATTATTTATCTTAATATCATAGTTTGATTTTTTATAACTACCTAAATATATTGCGTAATAACTAAATATATTTTCGACATTTTTTGCGTTATATTCATAACATAGCGTATTGATTGCTATTGGACATATGAGGGACTGTTAGCCTATAGTGGCAATGGGCAGGAGAGGATTCAAAGAATAGATCACTTATGGGGCGGTAAGGTCTCTAAGTGACGGCCAAGTACCGATAGACGCAGTGGTGGCAGGCCTCGCTACTAGATGGACCAAACATCTAATAAATTTCACGGGAAGCGGCTGAATGCAGTCAGCACTGGTCCCATAGTAGTGGATATCTACAATGATAACGTTACTGTTATTTATTTTGTTTTCGGAAATTATAGTATTTCTTTATTAAATTATACATGAAAACTATTAATTTTTTCAGCCTATCAAGATTATAAACAGTACTTAAAAAAACTTGTTTTTTTTTTTGCATTTTATTTAGTCTTATGTATTGATTGCACTGGAGTCCTAGATCTACCTTGGTAGATCTATTGTTTCGTTAGCATAATGTTTTTTTGACATCTTATTTGTCTAATATTCTGTAAACTGTCCATTGTTTCAAATAAATAAATATAAATTATAGGAACGGATATACTGTTATTTATGTACACATTTATTAATCATTTCTAGAAGCTCTAAAGATTGGACTTTGGTTAATATTTGTGAATCTTTTTCATAAGTTCATTGTTCGTTTTAGTTCAATTTTGAATATTAGTGAATTAATTAGTTTCAGATTTATTAGCCAATCAATTGTGGTATCCTCTAGGATATTTTGCCTGCATATATGCGTTGGAAAAAATAATGAATTAAGTTAACACTTATAATGCTTATTAGGTCTATTATAAAATTGTATGTAAATGGCTAATGCA
>DWLS01000739.1:0-26952 GCA_018246255.1 Pachliopta kotzebuea
GCAATGGACCGGTCGCGCTGGAAATCTATTGGAGAGGCCTACGTTCAGCAGTGGACTGCAATAGGCTGATATGATGAAATAACGTCGCTTCCGGACACCGTGCGTTATTTTGCAGTTGAATGACGACTGACCACGATCTGTTGTGATTACACCGACTTCCTTAGAGGGTGAGGGTGAAAGTCCCTGCTTCAAATACGACAATCAAATATTAAAGTAGAAGTTTCTTCAGTGAACCTTTGTAACGCGCAGCCCGCACGATTGCGCACAGCAGATCAAATTATTACTCGGTTTATGTTGTTCACTAAATAACTATATTTATGTATACATTTGTATTCTATACATGTTAAACGATTCGAAAAGTCATCGTCAGTTCAATTCTAGCTGAGTTGCGATTTCGGGGAAGATGATACATAGTAAGAAGAGCAGTTTGTTGCAAAAATAACAGCTTTCCTAAATCCAATCGTGTGACCTTCATTGCTTGTGCCGTCTCCTAGTGAGTGAATACTCAAACACTGAGAAGATTAATAGAACGGTGCTTTAATTTTTTTATTTGATAGGATAAACTCATATTGAAATAGTTTAAGTTACTGCTACAGCTAAATACCGATGAACATTTCCTCGTAATTCACTCAGTCGTTTTGGAAATTATCTGAAACCAAAAAACTAAAAGTAATAGATTTTGTATTCAAAGAAAAAGATATTATTTTGATGTAACAAACAGACATTACTTACACGTTTTCGTCCCCTCCATATTCACTCATGTTATCATCATACAACATCTATATAATATTTGAACAATTAAACACTACCTAAATGTATAAACGCTATACAATACTCGTACCTATTGTACGGAGCGGGTCGTGTTTAATTCAATTACTGGTAATCATTAAGGAATTGAGCGTAACCGTCAAGCTGGAGTCCCGGACTGTAACCGGATTATTGAAGTCGACGTGTGAATTATTAATTTTGTATCAGGGAACTATTCCCTTCGCCGGTCCCCGGTGGCACGGTCGTTATAACACTGTTATAACGTTATAATAACGACGTGCTAATTACATATTTAATAACGTAATACAAAATTTGATGTTTCGTTTAAAATAATAGAAAGCATTGCTAACTCAAACAGTCGTAACATTTAACGGTAACAGCTGGGTCCGTAGCACCGGCTCATGTTAACCTCGACGAGATTAGAGCTCTCAAACGCACACATAGAGCTTATAAAGCTAGAAAGACAACTTCTGAAGCACCACAGCTTACAGCATGTTACTATTCAATAAAGTATACTACTTTTACTTTGAATGGCGACTTCATCTTTTAAATAGGAAATGGGTCGAGTCGTTAGTTCATCCATACACTTATTCAAATTTATATTACTTTATACTAATAAACAGCAGCGTGTTACTGTGTTGCGATATTCTAATTAGTAAAATTACTGGGTTAACGAGACTCGTTATATCGTATGTGTTAAAGCGACGGGCACCGTGTGGCGCTGTATATATAATCCTAGGTAGAGCCACGCTGTTGTGTCCGGCTGTACGGCACCAAGTGACCGTTCCCTTCTCTTAATTTCATTTAATTAAATAACAATAATTAATCTTGTATTGTTTGAAACAAACAAACAATCAAACTGTTGTATTGTCGGTGTGCGGCCGCGCTCCGCCTGCAACTGTTCCCAACTCGCGTCCTCGTTAATTAGATTTGTTATTTTCTATTTTCTTTCCTCTTCCATTGACAGTAGTGGTTATTATTCACTACTGCCCGCGTCAATCTTGAAATAATTACGTAATATTTCCAATGAGTGAGTGAGTTCCAGTTCAATTAACCCGGCACAGGTTCTCTACATTAACATATGAGTATAACAAATGTTTACATTCAAAACTAACATCCGTCCTTTCACATCCAACATCTAACGCCATCTATTGATGGAGGGGAAAAATATTTATGAACAGCTCGGGCCCCTGACCGCAGTCTGAATATATAACAAACGGAACGTCTTTACTTGATCATAAGACAACACGACCAGCTCAATCAATGGAGCATGAGACTTAATCTCAAGGTCGTGGGTTCGGGCCTCCATTGGGCGAAATTTTCATTAAACTCGTGGAGTCCGGATCCGATGAAATCCTTATCGGCAGTAAAAGTAAAAAAAAAACAATCGTAATGTATTGTAAACCAGTACAGGCTACGAAACTGGCTACGAAAAAATAACCCTTGTTATAGTCTCTGTGAATATTCTCAAAACAGCTGCGACATGGGAACTTCATTGGCGTACTTGCATTGCATTTAGAGGCTTTCATCACTTATTTTCTAATGCCGAACATAACTTGACAGAGAGTCTATTCGTCTCTAACTTGCAATAATAACTAAACCTTACAGAGTTTATTCTATCAATGTATATTTTAACCTGCATAGGATCGGATCATATATTTATTTATAAATATCGTTCTGTTTACATACAGTACACTAATGTCGCTCGTTTGCAATCCCCCCTTCCGTAGAGGGGTCCGTGTTGCCCCCGCCGTGGTGGTCGTGTCCGGCCACAACGCGAGCGATCCACTCAGTTACCTGTAACTTTATTGATTCCACGTCACAAGCGATCTCCTTGACATTATCGAGCGTATGACAACACTGCTTGGAGCAATTAATCATTTATTAAGTTATACACATAATGATACTTATAACTTGGAGCCTTTGAAGTTACACGATACGTTGACAGGTCTCAATTATTAACGTTTCATATAATTAAGGCTGTGTGCTCCGCTCATACAATATGGAGCTGTTCCTGATCGCGGAAGCACTGGGTGTCTGCTGGCATCAGACTTCTACGAAGCCACTGCGAGAAGAAAAATCTTCCAATGATAAGTTCTGTATATCTATTTAGTTATAAACACTTAACATTGTTACTTTAATAAGTATAGTTATTTAGCAAATGTTTTACTAGTGTTAGCAGACCCCTTACAAGATGAACCGATGATCTGGTGAAAGAAGTGAAGATCCTTCAGGGATATGCTCAGCAGTAGGCGTTATCTGGCTGACAATATTAATAGTTAATAAGTAATAACAAATAATGTTACTTCATTTACAAAAACTTCAGCGTAAGAAGTAGCTTCAGCGGCACTTGAACCTTTGTTGATTCCAAAACATTTTAAGTCAGGCAAGTGAATAAAATCTGGTTACAGTACGTTTCGAGAAAAAAAAGTATATTAAGTTAGTGCCCACTAGCCGTATGCCGGTCCCCGGGTTCCGTCGAAGACGTGACGCGGCTACTGATTCAGTTCAGCTTGATGCACAGGCTGGGAGAAGTTTCAGAAGTAGTGCTATTGTTTCAACTACCAATACAAGATCTGTTTGCGAATTTTCCCATAACAAATTAAAAAAAAATCAAAAACCAATCTTTAGGAGTGGTTCGCATTTTCTTATCCAAATACCGTCTGTGAAAACGCTGTAAATGTTATAAAATTTCCCAACAGTCTATATTTTGTCGACCGGAAGCTTTTCATCGCGACTTAGCAAATTTTATTTTACTTTGTGAAAGTTGCGAAAGCTTTTTCTCCGATCGAAGGGAGACGTCCGGAGACATTATGTCCGCTCTTTTAACTGTCGATAAATTGATGTGTTACGAAATGAAAGACAACATGGAAATTGACAAGGAAATGTTGATGGCGCTACAGAAATATATAAAGAAAAGAAGACAGTTTGTGAGATTCCCGCTGCCGTAGCGCCGGCGATTAAACCGTAGTGTGACTGATCTGTATCAGTCACACTACGGTTTAACTAAATATTTAATTAAACAGTACAAAATAACTAAAGCTACAATTGTAGCGACATAGCTTTAGCGTACCGAACACTACAGGCCGACTGAACTACAGCGACGCTTGGGAGTGGCGTCGACACGACACAATATAGATTTAGTTAAATAAACAACAATACAGTTTTGTTGGTGAAAGGAAAAAGATTGTCCGCCGGATGTCGAAGGCGACCTCAATAAGTTTATTAATGGGTTTACTTAGCATCAAATTGATTTGTGGGGGAACGAAGCCACCCCCTCTCCGTTCCCCGCGCGTAATAACATTTACTCGGGTAACGCGATCAGCTATAAGTAAAGCTTTACGAGGTCAGAAATACCACTAAAAGGATAACGCCTGCATTGATTCCGAATACAGACAGGAGACGAGGAATCGGAGGACGGACTGTTTATACACTGCCTTTATGTACGCGTAATACGATTGTTCGTTATTCAGATACAGCTTATCTCGGTCTACATTTTCGTAGTTTCACATCAAAAATTTACAAAATTATTACACCTCTCCGTCTCCACCCCTCTGCCCCCGTTCAGTATTCACCGGAGCAGCGCTATGTTTTATTCAGTGAGCGCGTCCCGGCCAGGGGCTGGCGCGGAGCCCGCCTCATGAATCATACGGAGACCCAATCGCGTACACTTCAAAGGATTTAAGTTTTTAACATATATTCAAGTTATACGTATACTTGCGACGGGCAACACCGGCCCCACTCAGCGGGGACGGAGGAAAGCTGCAGCATCTCCTGGCACGGACCACCACATCTATTTGGTATAGACTTGGCTGACTTCTTGGTGATGGTTTACTAAAAAATATTATAT
Source organism: Pachliopta kotzebuea (assembly GCA_018246255.1). Lineage (NCBI taxonomy): Eukaryota > Metazoa > Arthropoda > Insecta > Lepidoptera > Papilionidae > Pachliopta > Pachliopta kotzebuea. The sequence continues at coordinate 4,619 of DWLS01000739.1, forward strand.
AAATAATTCCCATGCATAATTATTATTACATTATAATCATATAAAGTAAGTAATGAGAGCGGAGAGTGATCACGCAGCCCGTGCAGAGATAACAAACAGTCATCCATCACGACGCCTCCCGCCCGCCTGCTGCATAATCAGGTCGATCCGGGCTCCCTAATGGAACTGTAATGTCTCCATGTTCAAACACTTCCTCAGGATACAACCATCAACATGCTCACCATGTCGCAGAGGATCTGCAGTGCAGTTCCGGTGCGGGGCAGGCGACGACAGCTACGGCGAGACCGGTAACTCAGCAATGCACTTTACATCTCTAACAACAGAGAGTTTAACATATAACCAAATCTTCAATATCCAAATTTGATAGTTTATTGATTAATTGTAGCGCCATCATTCAGTTTAACTGCGCAGTTAACTCCATCACTCCAAAACAAACACACAAACGTGACATTATAATATCAAATCCTCTGCTTAACTCCAACTATCTAACACAGGAGCATGTGTATTTACAACTTAAACTTGCACCTACGGCTTAGTTAACGAACAGATTTAAGTTATCACTTTATGCGTATCGTTGTTAACTTGATCTAACTTTGAACTTCTTAGTTGGTGAAACTTTTATCTACGCGGCTTTAGCAAAGCTAAAGCTTTATGAGCGCATTTGAGCGAATCATAGCGGAGTGAGTGGAAGGCGAAGAAACCGAGAAGCTATTTAGAAGGAATACTGAAACGTTCCTGCAGCTTTGTAGTGTACCTGTTTACAGCTGTAAGAATTTCCCGCTGAATATAGAAGAGACGTCGGCGAAACACGTAGAGATAAAATGGGCCGGAAATTACGAGCGCCGCAACCTTCTTATATCAGTACTGTGCGCTAACGAAACATGAAGGAAAGTAAAGAAAAAGAAATGTAGGACAGAAACATTGTAATAGATATAAGAAGATGTGATGTGATAAATAGTACTAAGTAAAAATGTAATGGAAATGGAAATATTACATAGATGAGGAAAAATTGTAATTGAAGGAATAAAGAAGTATGGTCTACCTCATTCAGGGCGATGAATGAAAGTAAGAATTAGGATGGAAGAAAGAGAGAATGATGAATGGATGAAGAGGAATAGCACGATTGTAAAGAAAAAGAAATAAAAAGAGGATTACAATATATATATATATTTATATCTCTACTGTTCGCTCTCATCTAAAGTCAGAATGTATACAGTAGACCTTCTGGTGACTTAAAACAACAATTTGGAGAAACTTATTCAACGAAAGCTAGGAGCAATATCGTGGCTCATGTACCGGAAATGGACACGCAGGAAGTTCTTCACAGACTTCAGCTTTTTTTATTTTGTCATACGAATCACGAAAGCAATCTACAAGCATGAAAAGGTTGTATACCTGTTGGAGAAGATTCCGCACTACTCAATAGAGAGGAGACGCGGACGTATACTTATTATTCAAAACAATAGACATACGGTCCGAAAAACTGGGTAAGTTTTGTAATATAACTTAATGTTTGAAAATTGGGCTCATGTTGTAAGTTCATATATAAACATATATGTAATACGATGCAGTCAATTCAGACTTTCTCAACTTCAATGTAAAGCTGTTTCTGGCTCATTTGCCACTCGTTTGGTTTGCACAGAAGGGTGGGAGGGGGCTGGTGCCGCCCCAAACTCCTCGAGGGTTCATTAGGAAGCCGCTGAGGAAATTTGCAGCACGACCAACATATATATTTAACTCGTTTAATATATAATAACAATTTGACGGTGTTATGATTATATTCATTGCATTGCTTAGATTACAGGTGACAAGTGAACTTTTACTACTTGCAGGAGTTGCTACCAGCTGTTGTAGGAAGTAAGTTACTCAGCAGCGAGTGATCACTTAACCCATGCATAGAACTATACGTACTGATAACGGACTCCTGCCACAAGTTGCTTATATACATTCTAATATTGATGATACACTACAAGTATGTAATGTTTGTTACATCACCCAGTGCTGTTTATACAAACCCCCCACTCCCCACCCCCCCACACGCGATGTAATTTAATCAATGTGCTCTAAGTGCACTAGATTTAGATAAGTGCAATGGATTAGAACTAACTCCGCTTTGTCTGGTTTCACTTAAACTTAATTGTTAGAAAAGTTAAAGATGTAGAAAATTTTATAGTCATTGTAATTCATCAATTTTAGTAGAGCTTTATTTAGTATTGTTGCAACAGCAGCATAGTGCGATGCACCTGATATAAAGTGATACTCTTGCCTATAACATAGCGTTAGTTAAGATAGTATACACAGCATCACATAACATACACGTAAACGATGATGTGGCGATGAGATACCTGTTAAGATACACACATCTACTTTCTATTCACTGCTTTTACACGGTATATTTAGTAGTTCAAGTGAGTCTACTAAGTACTGTACTACTTAGTTCTGGAGTCTCGGGCTATTAAGAATGGGACTAAGGTAAGCCCTGCCTGTTGTAAAAGAAGACTGAAAGGGTTTACGTTCAAGCGTGGAGCCTTCACTATCGGGTCATACAAGTAACAAGTGGTCTCGTATTTTGTCGTAGCATACTGTTGATGCTGAGGAAGGAAAAAGCTCTCTCAAGAGCAGTGCAGGGACACAGCGGTGAGTTCCGTAGATTCCGAAGCCTTCCGCAATGCACTGAGGATGATCACCGATCAGGTTTTATTGGGTATAAATCCCACGTAACCCTCACTTTCTTTCCGAAGCAGAGTATCTTTAGAAGATTATCCCCGCGACAAAATTAGATACTGTACTACTGTTCGTTTGTATCTATGTCTGTCTACGAAATAGGTTGTGATGGTTTAAATATTAATATATAATCCATAAAAAGTTAGCGCATGGAGCAGAGGTCGCTCTTCGTACGTATGTTCCGTTTGTGATTAAGTACCGCTACGCAGGTTGTGTGTGTCCGTAGCCGCGACCTGCGACTATAAATAAAGAGGCTTTCGTTTCTTTCCGCCATATATCAACTGTGCGTTTTGATATTTTCGCTAAGCCTCCGTGATATATTAACGGACCCGCGCCGCCAGCAACGCACCTATCAACATGTAAACCTGTGTAATTAAGTTCATGATGAAGAGGATTTAACAACACTCAAATTTATGTACTGGCAGCTGTACTGAGTAATTTAAGTACTTAATTAAGTTAATTAAAACTTAAATGAAATCGCAGCAGTCGTTTGGGAGTCGGGGTGAGATGCTGTCTCTATCGACCGATAAACGTCCACCACTGGACTACCTTCCCGTCCGCCGTCTCCCATCAAACTGGCCCAAGGGTTAGCGAAGAACCTAAGAATCATGTATTGGTTAGAAGAATGCACAGCGAGCAGGTGAGGTCGGCTTGGGTCCCGTGAGTTATTATGTGGGACACCTCACACCCCCTTTAACCTGTCTACGAGGTACTCGCGCGGAATTTTCATTTCCTCTCCTATGCCTTTCCTCCTCCACATAATTATTTTTAGGGTCAAAATAAGTATAATCCTCGTTACTTTTAATTTTTTTATTAACTTTTTTTACTTAACTCGTTGAACGCCGCATAAGTCACCGGTGACCGCGTAATAAATTGTAACTTTCTTCACAAGCGATACGGCGGTCACCGGTGACCGAAGTGAATTTTCTTTATTTTCATGGAAACTATCCATCCTCTATGGTGAAAGAAATACGTTTTAATGAACAGCGATGTCATTTAAGTAATTATTTTAATAAGATTTTTTTTTAACAATCCCATAATTTGTTATTGCGTTCAACGTGTTAAGAGGGTGAAGTGACAATGAACCGGAATTTAATCCCAGCGGGCGTTTGATTCGGTACTCAGGACACTTCGTCTCCCTTCTCCCCCTCTCCCCCTACCTCTCCCCATCCCCTCTCTTACCACAGCCATCTAACGGGAAGTGGCCGGCGACAGATTCACCGGACGTCCGCTAAGCTCTCATGACGTAGGTCCTATAGAGCGCGGATTTATTGCGGGCCGGAGCTCTCATGTTCACCGCGAAATGTTAATCCGGTGAATATTCTCACAATTCACCGCCAAAACACACATACAGTTCGAGAGCGGAGCTGCAGGTGAGTGGGGACTGAGGGAGGAGTAGGAGAGTGAGTTGCCCCGGTGACCCGGCTGACCCTGACCCTGGCTGACAGATAAATTAAAACCAGCAGATATTTGAATCAACTTAACACTATTTGTTATATTTTCCCAACGCATTGTGCTGAGGTACCTGCAACAGTAACTTGGTCACTTTATATAGATAAGTGTGTGTGTGGGCGCGTGGGCGCGTGGGCGGCGGGCGTGGGACGCGACGAGCTAACGCGGTTTACTCTACGTAGTAACTTGAACTTTATAAACTTTGTACGTTATTATTTATATTAATCCAACGCCCGGATTAACTTTAACCACCGTCGCTTAGATTCCAGTACTTTATCATCTAAGTACATCCACAACTTACAGTTGTATGTATTGAAGGAAAGTTGTACTTTAAAACAATCTGAACAGATTTGTACGTTAACTCATTGTAATGTTACTGCATCAACAACTTAATTAAGTTTTTTAAGATTTTACTAATAATATATACACATACATTTTCATGGCCATGGGTTATGTATTAAATGTTTTATTTTTATTCAGGATATTAATGTTTACTTAACGACTGCTGCTCTTTCTTTAGTCACCTTTTACAATACACTGGAAGTACGGCGACGAGTGTACACAATTTCTGTTTAAACTTAAACTGTGGTTAAAATATATTAAATGCAGTGTTTAATTCTTATTCTGTTCTATTCTTGTTATGCCTAATTACTAATCACGTTGGATCCTGTTCGCGGTTACATTATGGAGCCATAAATCATTTCCTAAATGGGGTGCTTAAGGAGCAGCGAAGCGCCGCCGTGAGAGCGGGGGATGGGATGAGAGAAGAGGGGCGGGGGGGTTGCTAATGGAGCGGAAACCATTGAGATGACAACGTCTTCATTATGGCTAATCATCCCCCGTTTCAAAACATTTAGCGCTGTAGAGCTGGAGGAGCCGTACACGAGACGCGAAATTAAACCAATTTATAGTTAGAAGTGCACCGGCCGAAGGAGGACAGCGGCAGATGGGAGAGGGGGAGGCATTTAATTATTTTCATTTCATATTTTCCAGCTTCTCTTACAAATTTCATGTACTAAAACAGATATAAACACGGACCGAAGCGCTGTTACTTTAAATACCGCATTAAAAACCAAAGCACAGACTTTGATATTTAAAAAAATATCTCTTTATAAAAATTAGTGGAGATCCGCTTTTGTTTATATGGACTTTTACTTTTACTTGCTCTGTGATTCATCTCTTCAACCCTCCCCTCATCTTTATACTTATAGTATATATTTAGCTCGCGGTGTTTAGATCCGCAAGCTCCAGAACTGAGGAAGCTCTTAACGGTCGTCATAGTGACCAAGTGCGCTGAGGTCAATTGGAAAAAACATACTTAAAATTATAGTGTTTTGTTTAAACGATTGAATTTCCAAGATATTTAAACCATTTACAACCCCTTGTTATATTGATCAATGTAAAGAGTTTTGTATTTAACGTATAACCCTAAACAGCTCGAACGGCATTGAGAATATTGTCACCAAAGTCAAAGTCGAATTCATTCATTCAAAATAGATAAAGAAAATTTTTTGATCTTCAATTAATCAGAGTCTATCTCTACCTTTAAATATTGCGGGAATCATTTTAAAATGATATTAACAATAGTTATTCCATTACATTCACTTATACCTGCTGCTCTTCAGCTTTTACATACCACGCTGTTTGATCAAGTAATCAGATAATAAGCTTTTGTACATAATGCATCTTTAATAAACTTAACATTTTCGATATGATCTGATATCCTGTTGAATTTTGTATAATCTGTACTGAGGCTATATTGTTTCTATTTCTAGTATTATATATGTGCTCCTATTGAATCAACGAGAACGGTAATGCCGGCGTAAATGTATTGATAAGCCGCAGCTGACTGAGCTTTTTCATGTTATTAAAAAATATTTTAAGTATTTATCAAGTGACAAGTATACATTTGGTGTTCAATTATTCATCGGGCAGCCGCGCACGTGTACGCAAACAGAACTGATTGATGTTGATTCAGAGCGGATGAAATTCAGTTCAAACTGCATCCGAATCGGACCCCCGGGGCGAGTTCCGTGCACTGAACTGATAATTGAACGAGGCTGGTGCTTCATCTTCCCCAACCATCACCACCAAATGTTTACTGAAAATTTTTATCATTTAATAAACTCACTAATCGTACTACTTAAATGTAATGCGACAAGTATACAAATAAAGTCGTGAAAAGCCTAGTAATTTGAACTGAAATTCCCACTTCGTAGGTTCAGTTAGTATATTGATATCACGCTCTTTAATACATGTATCAAATCGAGTGGATATAAACATTAAAGAAAAGTTCACATACTACTAAATGTTAGTTAAATTCATTAGGTCGATACACAAATAATAAGTAAACTATACATTAACGTTTTGTGTACTTACTAACGATTTATATTCTGTAGTTCCTCTATATGTCGTTAGTCTACTTTAGTTGGAACTTTATACTAAAAAGTAAAATATACATTGTAAAACCAACAACTTATGTTATAGATTGATGACATTATTACTGCTGTTTATCATTTCATTGCACAATTGAGAACTTACTTATTAAAGTATTGAAAAAAAAAGTAACACCTCTATATAAGGTGCAATAGTAATGTGAGGTCATATCCGAGTATAACTCGTTGCCACAAATTAACATTCAATATATCGCGGGGTCCGTTGGTCTCTTTTAAATTCAATCCCGTTCCCAGAGTTCCAGGAGTTCTGACTTTACTTTTACTATGGAAGAGAACTGATTTATGTATAATGTGACGGAGTTTACAATAATCCATTTAGGCATTAAGGAGAGTCCTTATGCTAAGACTTCCCGAAGAAAATTCCTTACACTATTATAACAGTATATCTAACAATATTTTTGTTCTATTCTACAAGAAGTGCAAAATTCCACCTGATAGTAAGTGAAAACCCTTGCCCATAACAACGTAGCGCAGCTCAAAAAGATATATACAACACCTTATTGCGCTCGTCGCTTTGAGACGTAAAATCTTAAGTCTCCTTACCGCAGTAATTTCACTAGCTAACAGCATAGTTTAAACTACAACACAGTAATGTTTGTACATTACATATAATATTTACTACCTACTTAAGCGGTCTCCAACAACAGAGAGCTACCGACAATTATATGATTTATCTACAATATTTTTCTTTCGTTATAATGCATGTGTATGTTAACTGTTGGTCCGTTGAAAGAATTCTGTAATAACTTGATTCAAAATATAGTTCAGTTTATACTTACACGTCACAGCGCTGTGTAATGTAATGTAATTGAACGGGAAAGTTCGCGATTGAAAGCCGAACCGATCGGCGGTGGATTTACAGTCGACAGTGATTTATTGTCGTGGGGAATAATTGCTTGCGAAGAACAAGGAGTAGGAGAGATCAGGGGGGGCAGAGCCTAAAATCAATCCGGGATCGCAGCACATCCGGGACATTGAACATTAAACTTAGTGACGCAAACAAATGTTAAGGAAACCGGAGCTTTAATGACCTTTAATGTCTTGGTAACGGTAAACTTAAACAGCGCATGAAAAGTATACTAACTTCTTTTCTATTCAAGTGATACGCTTACCAATAACATGGCGCTGGTTAAGTTAGTATACACAGCTCATTCTCATCGTTTTGAGACGAAAGATGTTGTCTCATTACCGCAGTAACTTCACAAGCTTACCGAACCTTTCAAACATAAACACAATAATGTTTTCACATTACTGTTTGTCAGTAGAAATAGGAGATGCGGTAATACATGAAAAAGACCTACTACCAATGAAGAAGAACGAAGAGTAACTAAAAATCTAGCTAGCTATCTATGCTAACATAAGTTTTAAATGTTTATAGTCGTTATGAACTTAATCGAAATTGAAATCAACTTTACAGAACCCGTGATTCGCATTTCGTGTTCAGTATTTCGAATATAAAACATTTTCAGCAGAGTCGAGGAGTGAGCTAATTAAGCGAACTTTGTGAATATCATAATAGGTGAGCCGAAGCCCGCCGCCGGCTCTGCCCAGGGCTGCTCGTATTCCAACCTGGATGCTGACCTAGATCCAATATTTTGCTGGATATCCGCAGCAGAATCGTTCGAGCAAATTATAATTCAGTTCCAACGTAAATATTTAAACGAAGTAAATACGAGAGGTTTTATATAAAGTGATGCATTAATTATATCGAAGCTTTATTAAGCACGAGATTTTGATAAATTTTCATATGATGATAATAAGAATGAATTAGATCATAACATGTGAAGGTGAGAAGGCTATACTTTTCGGTATCAAGTTATCATATAGACGTGTTGAAAGTATGTAAAGAGATGTTGGGGACAGTTCAGTCCCACTTTGAAGTTCTTTATTGATGATGTCTCACTCAGAATATTGTTGTACTTTTACTTGCTTTACATAAATTATAACTAGACACTGATGAACTAACTCACAGTATTTAATTTTCATATCTGCTGTTAAACAGTCAAGTGTATGAACCGGGAGATAACCCGCGACCCAGCAATCGGACGGGCATCAGTTCCAGTTGCGCGTTACCTTAGGTGGCAGTATGTCGGCTCGTTGGACTGTACTTGTTCTGGTTACCGCTTTAAGCTCAGTGCTCAGTTTGACGGATGTGGACAGGTCGTGTCTGTCGGCGCACGGTGGCGCGATGAACAACGACTTCCTAGTCGGGACCTGGTACGAAATATATCACATCTCCAAAGACGGTCCGACGGGGCGGTCGTGGTACTGCAGAAAGCAAATCATCCGCAAACTTAGGAACGACGAGATACACCATTACGAGTTTCTATTCAAGATCCTCAACGTCGCGACGAAGCTGGTGAACCCGCTCTACACCAGGGACAGTAACAATAGTACCTACGGGGTGCTGTCGGGAGCCGACGAAGCCAAGATCTTTCTGATGGACCCGAAATACCTGCTCTGGCGGCCGGACCACACGGAGGGCAGGGTGTACAAGTACATCGACGACAATTACCTCCTGTACCACCGCTGCGAGGAAGGCGACGAGAGGAAGCTGCTGCTGTCGAGGTCGCGGGAACCTGACGATGAGGAAGTCAAGAAAATTTTGGATAGGCCAGATTTAAAAAAATATCTGAAACAAAAGTACTGTTCTAAGTATTGACACAGTTTTGTACAGAAGAGATTACAGAAAAAGGATGGTTTAGTAACACCAGCCGTTTTCAAATTGAAAAATCTGGTATATACTTATAATAAACTCTAGTCTAGTATACATAATATCTGTGTTGGCGTTTTAGTAAAACAGTTACAAATTAATTGATTAAACTCCTGCTGCAATAGCTGTGAATCCTGAGCTTGCCTTCTTCTCCAGTGCTTCCTCTCCAATGATCATTGCGTTTTAATGAAATGGTAATGAATGTAACTTTAATTTTATAACTTTATTGAGTTAAATGTCCCATAATTTGTTTGATAGGATAGTAATTTGGGAAACGCTTTCACAGTTTAACATCAGACCCCCCTTTGCTGTTCTCTCTCCCCTTCTCCCTCGCTATTACAGAAATCGTAACCGATTAGCAGTCAGATCGCATCATTGCCTTGTAATCGTGTTCCCGCGGCGCCGGAGCTGAGACATTAGGCTGCCTGCTGGTCTACCACCACCGGTTAGCCTAATGGGGACTCCGGTCTCGTTAGTAGCGATCGATTAGCAGCACACATTTATCAAACACGCAGTTTAGATACAGTTTTGATTGTAACGCGACAGAGATCCTTCCAATTTACACTCACACAGACATTTCCTTCACAAGCTCACGGATCCAGCAATATTACGTACATAAGGCGTAGCTGAACATTTCTCCATACCTTCACATACTGCTGACACATCTATATATATTATTATTTCAACGAGCAATTATAGAAGCGAAGATTTTTCTCTGATAATCAGTAATACGTCTGCTTCGATAATAATCGAACCACACAGTGCTCGTCATCTTATCCCACAAAATAATATATCTCTCACGGATAAGAGTCTCGTTTCCCCATTAATTAAATTAGCTGTAATACTATTTGAACTTGAAAACGGTAATATTTACAAACTACTGTTTCTCAGTAGGAGATAAAGGAAGCAATGATAAGTTAGTTAAGTTTTTTGTGTGTATAGTATTGAACATTGATCAGTTTGTACCTGTAAGACAGGATCCTCTGCAGCAGACCACAGTGATATCAGAATCTAACGTTAACACATTATACATTCAAATCTTATAAAATGACATTACGTATATATTACTATTAGCCACTACTACTTATTTTATAACATATTACATTCTTATTTAATAAACCAAAGCAAAGTAAGAACCCTTTTCATCATGTTGCGAACAAAACGTTAAAGTTAACTTAATATTTATGACGTGGAAGTAAACAGGGAGGAGAAGAAATAAGACTTTTAAAGCAGTACATATATATAACGTACTCATGTACTAAACGATTTTTAATAATGAACCTACAATAGTCGATAATTATAATTATATCAAATTGTTTTGGGCCCTCATTAATCCGTAAAGTATACAATTAGTAAGAAATGAACCCCCGGAGGTTCCGCTTCTCCCACCGCCGTAGTAATATCAGTGCTCCGTAGAATTATTAGAAGATATAATGTTTGTGGAGGAAATTTAATAACGTCTTCTTCAAACAGATCCGAGAGATCAATTAGCGCAGGAATCATAATCAAACGCGGCGCCGGGACTCTACAGTTTTGTAATCAAGGAGTTTTGTTTCCACAAGGAACCACTGTCTCACGTGATACCGAGTGATGTGTATTATGACGCGTCAGCGAGCCGCAAACCTAAGAATGTGCATTTCAATGGTATAGTCGAGTTGTTCTACTCACAGCGACCTACTTTTAAATAAAGCTCCTCATAAGCTCTCGGTCGGTAAGTAACCGAGCATTTATCGAGGTATAATTAAAGTCAACTTTAACTTTGTGGTTCGATGATATTAAACTTTAAACTTACGGCCAAGTAATTCATTTGTAAAACCTCCGGGGTCCCCGGCGGGCGAACTTACTTAGCTTTATCACCTATTTAAGGTAATTAAGTGGGGGCATGTTCAAAAGGTACGCCGCAGGGTCGGGGCACAGATGCTTTTATTGGGGGCGACAAATTACTTGGGTAAGCCGGGGTGCAGTAATTAGGTCCCCAGTAACTTAACACCTGACAGCCGGGAGTATAGCAACACCGGTCCGCGTGTGCCGGCTGAACCGGAGGAACGGTAGCCGGCGACTGGACTTCAACTCTTACCTAGAGTTAGTTAACCAACATCTTAACAGAACATAGAAAAGCAAATTATAAAAAATATACACTACTTTTAAATTACATTAACTTATAATGGGGAGTTACCAAAAGATAAGAAGGTACACCATAATTTTCACAAAACGCGGTCTTATCGCTAAGCAGAGATATTTGCCAGACAACCTTTGGGTAGAAATTTACCTAAGTAAACCAAATTGGTGACGTGCACACGAACAATGAAAAAAAATAAAAATTAAAACAATAGAAATAATAATAAAACGATGCAATATTTCAGCAATTGTACTATATATATGCAATGAACAATACATAAATATGATACCTTCATTAGAATGTTGATCTTATTATAGCCATATTAGAGCTGACTTGTTTTTTAAACGATTCAATACTATAATTACATCGAATAGAGAGAGGTAAAGAGTTTCACAGCTTCACAGCGAACACAGCGAACGATTTTGAGTAGAAAGAAGAAGTACGTGAAGGAGTAAAAAGAGAGATGTTTGTACTAGAATGCAAAATGTGTATGTAAACTTAAAGCGTTCTTTCAAATAATGGAGAACAAGTGGTTTGAACAGTATATTATAAAAGTATAAAGAATGTACGCATTCCAGCGAAGACGAATTAGGAGCCAGTTGAGCTTTACACGAATTTCGGATATGTGGTCATATTTGCGTAACCTAAAATATAAACCGTATACTAAAATTTTGAAGGCGGTCAAGTTAATTGCTCCTTTATGCGATCAGGATAGCAAACGACTAATAAAGGAACAGGAAAGAGATCCGCAGGTGGAATATTTGGATAAATATTTGCTGGACGGTGATCGGCAGTAGCGGGATATTGAAGTTGTGCCCGCGTTTGGGGATTAGTTGCAGCTGCAGAATCGGAAGGCGGGAGGGAAGCGGCGGCCGCAATCAATTTACAGTCCGGTGTATTCACTACCAATACCGGAACTTCTACAAATAGTACGCGTTACATTCAATACATATATTTTGGTATCACCTAACTGAAGTAACTGAATTCCAACAATTTTTTTATAAATACACTTATAACAAACAAGCTACACAACAAACCCCTGATCGTTACACTGCTCTACTTATCTACCAAATCTGTATTAGCTTTATTATGCGTGCCTACAGCCGGTGGAGGAAATAGTGGAAAATCCCGGTGGGGGTCCCGCTTCCCGTTTTCTATTTACTTGGTAATTCCCCGCGAGAGGACGATAACGAAGACAACGAACTCAACAACAACTTCAACTTAGAAAATAAGCGAAAACATCGCTTATTTCCCGCCGGGGGAGCGGCAGAGGGAGGCTGCCTGCCGACAAACACACCCTCGGCTGCAGCGCGACGGGGTGAGGGGGAGGCTGTGAGGGGGGGGACAAACTCAATTATACGATGCAGCCTAATAATATAATTATAGGAACTTTCCGTCTAAGTAACGCCGGAATAAAAGCAGGTCACACACGTGTAAACTCATTACTCATCATCATATCATAGGATAGACATAGGCCTTCTTTAATGATGGAGGGGATTTCGGCCGCCTTCCACCACGCTGGCCCAATGCGGCTTGGTGAGGGTAACTCGTTACTCAGTAGTTAAATTTGTTTACTGAGTAAAATATTGTGTTGCTACATACTCACACCCCGCAGGTATCGCGGAGCCACGGGCTGTCTCTGCCGGGAGACCAGCTCGGAACAACTAATGCAAACACACGCGAGGAGTCGCCACGGTCCTTTTCACCCCTCCCTTGAGGTTCGGGGATTAACTTTCGGCTTTTATTTGTATTTATTTTCCGTCACAAAGTGTAAGTTGCGTCAACTTAGGTTTGTGATAGAGGAAAGTCGTCAATGCGCTCTCCCACCGGAAGCAACTTCGTGGCGCCGTTGGGAGAGGGGGGTATCGTTTAAGCTATTCCTGGTTCTATATTGAATATATACAATAATGTGATATACATATTTTAATAATATATTCCTAATTCATTCCTATTCCTCCCCGCCTTTTTTTGCCATTGCCTCCGCCAACACGGGAACAACAGTTCCGCGGAGGTACGTAGTATTTTGTGGAATTTATTTAATTTGTATGGCGCCACACCAGCGCGGTGCTGTTGGAGCAAACAAATTGTCGGAGGCGGAAGCGGGAGCTGGAGCGTGTCATTGGATTCGAGGACATCCCCCGGCGCGGAGCTCACACTTCAGCGGAGACGCGCCTACACACAAATTTCTATAGTAAGTACTACATTCACCTGAATTCTTGTGATTGGTCCTCTAAAAAAATTAATACACTTAAAAATTCTAATAAGTCCTCTAATAATCCATTCTAATTAATATAATGCCGAATGAAAGTTTATTGTTAATGATCTCATCTAACTTTCTCTTCTCTGTAAGTGAAAGGGTTGCCAGGACTTAATCGAGTGCTGTTTTATTAACAAAGTTAATGAGTTCATTCATTCCTACGTAGCTAATTATCTAGTTTTAAATTAAACAGGCTTTAGTGTACTCGTGAATTAAAATTATGTAGCTCCGGTGTATGTAAACATATTCCCTAACGTAGTTACCGTGTATTCGCTGAGCGCCGGCTGGATACAAAACGGATTATCCAATAACTCAGACAGTGACACGACACCGTGACGTGCCGACGACGGCAGACGCCGTCAAAGAGATCCAATAAGAAATAAAGAGTTGCGGGAGAAGTGAGCGGGAGCAATCCGAGCCCGCTTTCATATTACTTCATCCGGTTAAAAGCCTTCACACTACACACTGAACCGGGCGCGTGCCGGATACAAATATATATTTTTCATAACGTAAACGTATAATATATACTACACTAACATATAAATGAGTCTACGCTAGATATAGTGACGATTTGATAAACTATACCTGTCTAAATACTCACTTCCGGCGGTACGTAGCAGTACATATACTGTAGCCTGGTCCCGGTACACGGCGGCAGTACACCACTTTATATCGGTGTATTAGTGTTTATTCAAAATCCTATTAGACCTGTATTTAACTGGAAGTTTGTTTCTATTAAAAGAACAGTGACTTTACTAATTATGAACACTACGCGAGTTGCTTACCACCTCTACGCTGTGATACTGTGAAGGCTATTCGTTGTATACATATATAAGTCCACCGGTTTAAGTTAACAATATGTATAAAAGTTATAACTAAGTTCCTGTTAAAACATGATTTGTAACTTGGTTTCACGTCTCGTATTGTACCCGTACGTCCGGATTAGAAATTGAAGGTGGGGAAGCGGCGAGGGAACCCGGGTATTGAAAAATTCCCTTTATTGAATTTCAGTTTTATTAGGTTTCCACGGGCCTACTCCAGATTTCCGTCTGCAGCCACCGTACCAGTAAACTCCGTTCGCGAGGATCCCGCTTCCTACCCAACATACTATTGATTTGTTCACATATCATTATATTCGTTATTTTGTCCAAATTCTGAATGAAATAAACGCTCTAACACCTGTAGTGTAGATCGAAGAGAGTCCCGAATTATCTAACGCAAGAGGACGTATCCCGCGCGAGTTCATTAATCTCATTAGTGGTTTTTTTTTACGTTGGTACAGGTTAATGCTTAACCACGAACCCACCTGGTGTTAAGTGAAGGTGTGGTCTGCGATAGTAAAGCGCATTAACCTAGCAAATGCTTATTCACTCTTTGAAGATGTCAACATCGTAATTGGACGGGAACACTGACGCCGGCAAGTTGTTCCATTCCTTAGCTGTCCTTATTAAAAACGAGGAGTCAGACCTCTTAGTGCGCGAACTGGGGAAAGTTCTGTATGTACAATGTGCAATGTACGGGTAGCTCCTGAATATATCTACCGTAACGCGGTAGTTATCAGTAGTTGAGTGAAAAAAAAATTAACAAACCTTAACGACTTTGTTGTCTATATCCTTATTTAAACGACAATGTCTGTCCGTCAACAATTTCTAATCTCGAGAACTATAAGGTGTAGTAGCTGGTGCTGAATATTCGTCATACAGATAGATCTCGCTTAGATAAGATCAGGGCCGTTGGAATTTTGTTGGTATGTGGTCGGGTTATCGAGTTGTGGCTGCACAAAGTTTCACAATTTTGTATAAGCCATTTGTTTTTCTAAAACATACATTGAATTTGTTGATAAATATTTGTTTAATTACGATCAATACAATAAATATATGAAATGAACCATAAATATATGTTAATTTATCTGCGATGTGGTTCTTTGAGAAAATTATATTAAAGGAGCAAATAAATAAAAAACAAGTAGTCTATATACGTACCTTTTCATAAACTCTACTTACGTATCGCTCGCTGGTGGTTTATTTTAATTAAATAACGAGAACATTATTAATGCGGCATAAAGTTAAACTTACTGCCAAGTGTCGTAAAATGCGCATTCAGATCGCGCAGCCGACGGAATTAGCGGACTTGGTGAAAAGGTGTAATATTAATGGAGGTAGTCCTGGCAGAGGCATGTTTTAATTATACGACATACCGGCGATAGGTCGGAGAACTCGGAGTAAAACAGGACTCGAACCCGACGCACTCATAGAAAGGATTGGTCCTGTGTATAGTGACGACGGTGCGAATCGACGGATATTAACCGCTATCATCAATACATAAGTGTACTTTAAGTTTAGTGCTGTTCGAGTTAAACCGAAAGATGAAGAAAACAATCCGCCAGCAGCTCTGTAACATCTATAGTTATGTTACAACTATTTAAGTGCAAGACGAATCGAATCGACTTCACGAACAGCAAATTATACGCAGTGCCGTTAAATAAACAAGTATTTAATTTATCTCGTAGTCTAGTTCTCTAGAAGTAGTAATAGTTTAGTATTTAACGTTAGTAATAGTTATGGGCAAAGAAATTACAACTGAAAGGTAAGCATTAACTAACTGTTACAGTCAAATATTCACATTTTTGTTGCTTTCGAAATCAAAAAACTTATATTACTACGTAAAACCAATAGATACATATCGGCGGTGCCGCCGGTTTGTATATTTTTATTTACAAGTTTAATGTAATTACGGAAGCCATAAACCGTAAGGGAGTGCTTCGGAAAACTTTTGCTATTAAAAGTTCGGCGACAACCTTACGAAATAGCATTGGAAACAAAAATATGTACTTTAAGTATTATTTACCAGATTACTGTTTGCTACCTACTCACAGTAATTTAAAGAAGGACTATATTATTTATTTATTTTTAGTCTCAAAGCTTGGTTACCGCCACGACTTAACTTAACCTGGCTAAAATGGAAATAACTTCAGAAACATCTTATTATGCTCTCAGTAGCACACTGCGCTCGCCGGCCCTGGGAAGCCCTTAACATAAGCAGGCCGAAGTAACGCACTTACTGTATACGGTATTAATAAACTTGAAAAGATTTTTTTTCGTCCATTATGCATATTAAATTAAGATAGAAGACTGACAGGCACTTATTATTAGGACATTTACCGTAATTTTATTAAGAAATCTCCAGCTTTATGTGTAACAATTAGGTGTGAAAATATACTATTGCCCTTTTTCAATTTAACAATCAAATGAAATGAACCGAATGACTACATCAAAGGAGTTATGGTCATAACGATTGCAACGCGCCGCTATAGATTCTTCTGAATAATATACCAATACTATGCATATTTAAATAATTACCACTTCTAGAGAATTTTAGTGATGGTGATAAACATCTCCGGAATCCCTTAAAGTGTTTAAAGTGAAACAAAAATTGGTAACAGGACATATTTATTACCCTTATCATCGGCATTATTTTAAAAACCTAACGCAAAGCACACACCGTGATGTGAACGCCCTGCTTGTATAATATTGGCTTCTATCATAAAAACTGAATCTGGAACACGAAATGGCAATTGATTGTATTTGAAAATAACAATATTTAAGTGTTTCTTTTTTTTCGTTTTGGTATCATTAACAATAAAAAATAATATCCAGAATCACCTGACAAAATTAATGACTATAAAGCACAGTGTATTCAGATTGCGGTTCATTTTGTACAGGCGCTACATAAAAACTGTTCTTTAAAGTGCACAAAATGTTAATAAACAAAAAAATAACTCATATTAATAAAATAAATTATTTTAAATAATGTAAAAAAATTAATTAACTTCAAATTTAAATGATTGAAACGCACGCCATCTAGCTACTTTATATGAAAAGATGTCCTCAAGAAACAGCGCACTCGTGTGCAAGCGCATCTGAGCTCACGTAAACAACAGAGGGCAGGTTTTAATCCTTGATTTAAAATGCAAGTACTAATTACTGTGCTTTGGGTAATTTCCTTTGAACACATACTGCCTAGCAATAAGTTATTTCGCTGGTAATGAGTAATGTATATGTTGAATTTTATATGCGTTGTTATTAGATTTATAATTGCATTAGGAATTTATTAAAACGAAATTAGTATAGCAGCAGTAATTTCACTATTACAAATTACTATTCGGCGGTAGGACTAGGAACAGCAGTGGTACTTACCTAGACGGTCTGTAGTAAAAGAGACCTACCAGCAGTAAATATAACATACCACTAATAATAAACACGTTTATGCAATCGAGTTTATTGTAAACTATCAATATCTCAGCATATTGAGAAGTTTTTATGTTATGGGCTGACATATCACTTACAATTGGATGAAAGTAGTGCATGTTTTGTGTTTCCGTTTTATTACCAATTTGTTGTAATGCTTTTAAAGCAAAGAGTTCTAGTAGCAATGCAATGCCCGTGATAAAATTATATACGGTCGTGTCGTCACATAGATACATACTCCGCCTCTCGGTCTCTTTGTGAATCTGGTGACGAGTCCGGAGGATGCAGCGGCCTCACACAAAAGGCTTTAAAATGTGATTCGGTGAACTGAGAGATCGAGATGATCGATTAGGTGATCGGTTACGTGCCCGGAGACTGCGGCGACGATGCACCTCGCACACTGTAAAGTGTTGCTGTGACGAAATTCTCGCTCGCTGCCACTTCATATTTGTGTTTAATTAACTCAGCCCTTAATTGGTTTCAATGAAATGTTTGAATACATCATTAAAAAAATTTAAAAAGGATGTATTTATGGACACTTAAATAACAATGCTTTCAATATAAAAACAGTTTGGTAAGTTTGAAGAATGCGAAGTAAGAAAGGGACGGAGTGACCAAACTCTCCGCCGCCGGCCCGTCTGCCGGCACCACGGCGGACCCCGACGCCTCCCGGCCCATTCATGGGCTCCTCGGCCCATTCACTAGGCCCTCGACCATTTGTAATTTTTTTTTTACCAAATACAACCATAGTCAAAGTTATTTCGGTGTTATTATCACGGCGGCTTGACACTGTTCACGTTCAATAGATTATTGTGTTGTATTGTCAAATAATACTTTTGATAACAGTTGTTATTCCGTTAATTTGTATTTCATCATCATCGTTACCATCACTACTCATGTACGAAATAATGCGAAAATAGTTTTTCCCAAAAGTAAGTAAACATGCTCGTTACTTGTTATGTCAATTAAAGAGGTAAATGAGTAATGGTAGGCTGGTGAAGGTAACGGAAACACCTGTTCCAATTTCCAAACATTGAATTGGTGAAGATATTATAATGCGAATATTAAGGAAATTTGTTGGCAGGTCTCTGTTGTTAGAGACCATCTACGTAGGTATATAGGGCAGCTCCTATTTCTACCGCCAAATAGTAATGTATTTTAGTTTGAAGTGTGGTGCAAGTTAATAAAATTATTGGGGTAACTAGACTTAACAACTAACGTCACAAAATAACGAGGGTAATTTGGTCCTGTACGCAGGATTGATATATGATATATGATGATATATATATCATCTCTTAAAATTAGATGAACATCTCGTCTCGTCGCCTCGTCATATATACCATGATTATGTATAATTTGCTGAGCTCCGTCCAATGCACAGCTCTTCCAACTTAACATTTATATATGATGCTTAAAGTCACCTTCAGCGGCATCGATGCGCTGGAAATGTATGAGAAAGTATTGCATTATAACAATATGTGTGCACGTAGAGGGTTTTGATTATATTAAATTAAGCACAAGAATCAGAATCATAGTATGAGGAGGTTGATATGAACTCAACAAAGAGTGTACGACTGTCGGCGTCGACAGATCGTCGTTGGTCGATGTTAGGTAGTCATAAAGTTAAATAACTTTATGAGTTCCCCTGTTTAAAATAGGCACCAGTCTTAGCTAGTGCTGGATGATGACAGCAGCCCCGCAGCTTATTCAAGTAAAACTGCACATCTAACTCAAGCACAAAGCTATCTTTATATTACAGATATTAGATGATACCTATTTGTTCTATATGTTAATGCACATGACTTATATGTATATATAGATAATGTTCCGCACCGAATTGTGAATCACCATGAGGTATACATCAGTCGTCCCATTGTTACAGTACTTACTACTAATATAAACAATCATATGGTTTTATATATATATAGAAATTGAAAAATAAGTCCTCCAGAAGAGCGAGTGGAATGCAAATGTAAACTTAAGTGCATTAAAGTTAGCGCACGAAGCGGAGCGTCGGCTGATAAGTTTTGAACTTACATATTGATATGTTCTGGTGTTTATACATAATGTATGTATATTAAAAACCAACCCAAAACGAAAAGAAAATATTAGCAATTAATCCTCAAAAAAGTGAGCTATCAAATCGTACTATAAATGACATTTTTTTTTCAATCAGAGAAGTTGGTCTGAAAGGGTCAAAGCGGCGCGATTGCGGCGCTGGTGGGGAATAAATCAAACAGCTGGAACATGAGAAGTATTATGAGGAGTAAGTTGGTATATCTGTATGTTGATGCAGCAAATATAAATAGCGTTTAATGATAGCATACATACCGAGCCCCGAATACCGCGGGCTACCTGCCAAATGGCAAGATAATGAGGCTGAACGCGACACTCATAGCTGAATGTGTCGCGGATACTCCGACACGTGTAAAGGTGGTAATAAATTAGCTGGTGTCGGAATCCCGGGGTGCTCCGCCCTCTCCTTCTCCCCTCTCCCCCCCGCTCGACAATGGCACTATTGGATTTTGAGAATGCGTTACAATTTTTCTCAAATAATAGTGAAAAGATGAATGAACGTAAAATCAATGAATGGGATTCGACGGGAGACACAATGCAGCGCCCGGACATTGTTTGCTCTCTCACTGGAAACACTTTGGGAGATTTGACGCGGAGCTTCACGGGCTGTAAACATACCGCGAGATTTTAATTGTAATTCAAAGGAGCCAGCGCGGCCACAACCAGGACGTGAGCTGCACAAACTGCAGCAAAGCGCTAGCATATGTAATGAGATATAACGAAATGCAACAGCACACGAAACTGCAATGGTCCGTCGTGGTACGGTATGGACCAAATCTCCTCTACAATTTTGGGAAATCTAAATCCAGTTGCGAACGTCAATCTGCTGATGAAGAAGAAAATAAAACGGTTGCAACACTCCCAACCGGCGCTGGCACGGAATTTGTGTAAATTTTAAAAAGTGGTAAAATGTGACAGGGGGATGAGGAATGGGTTGGGGTTCACGTGGACCCCGCGCGGCCCTAATGATCCCAATAAATATCAATAAAACGCCATAAAATCCATGTTCCGCAGCGATTACATCGCGAAATGAACATCTGTGTGCACAATGGGCCTGCACAATGAGAAGCACAAGGGCCGCGACAGCACAACCTTTTTGTGCGTAATTTGTCTTGTGCATGAGGTTATTTATGGCGGCGGTGGGCGGACCCAGGAATTTTATTTGGCGTTAAAATTCATTGTGGAGACGAGCAGAGCGCGACCTGCTGCCTGCTGCTGGCAGATGCTGCACAAGCATCAGTTGCCGGACACCGTATAGGTACATACCATCAGCTCCTATTGCAGCCGGCAAACATTTACTGTGCAAACATTACTGTGTTGGCGTTGTAAGCTAATGAAATTACTTAAAATAACAAAATTTTACTCTTTACGTCTAAAGACGACGATTTTAACCAGCACCGCGTCATGGGCAAGCATATTACTTACCATCAGGTGAATGCCACGCTCGTTTCAATAACGAATAAAAAAGGTCACCTATCAAACGAAATTTATGATGAGATCAAAAATAGTTCATCTTATCTATAATCATCATCATCGTGAAACTACAGCAGTCCATAGCTGGATATAATCGTCTCTCTCAAGCAACGCTGTTTAGCAAATCCGTAAAGCGAATTACTTAGAATTTAATTCAGATTTTTCTCTTATCCTGGAGAGCATGAGATAACATACTACCTTCTAGAAAGATTGCTAAGAGTTTAGTTGTTTATGATAAGTTAAAGGGTCGTATTAACATATCCATTAACTTACATGACAATATCAGCGGCTGAATATCACTTCAGCCGTGAACATGATCGATGATTAATTGGGGTCCCATCAGAAACACATCGGCTGCTTGTCTGAGTTGTTCAGGAGACGGCGCGGTGTTATACTTTGAGGAACTCACGCGCATCTGTTCCCCCTCGCCTCGCCCCGCCACCCCTGGCTCGGTGGGCGGGGCCAAACGCGACCCTCAGCCCCGCCCACTCGACACTCAACTAAACTCACGAGCAAATAATAAATTAATCAACAGCCTTCACATTGTTCCCAATGCTGGGACTCGAGAATATTTATCGCAATATGATTGTGTATACTCTTCATACAACTCAGTAGGAGAGTGTAAGCAGACCAATTATCTACTCCTGAATATGGTTACATTGGTACTGGTGGTTGGTTTCTGACGGAGATCATTTTCTACGACTACACAACAACTACAGGAAGAGTAGTTTTTTATTTGAATATACTCTTTTATTCCTCGGACTATAGTCGGAGACTTTGTTTGCTTATAAAATACTTGTTTTTATAATTTTTATCA
>DWLS01000740.1:0-26949 GCA_018246255.1 Pachliopta kotzebuea
CAATTAGCTTCTATCAAGTGAACGAATGGAAACAGTAAAAAAGGGTGCGGTGTAAACATATCACAATTAGCTTCTATCAAGTGAACGAATGAAAGCAGTAAAAATGGTGCAGTGTAAACATATTCTAATTAGCTCTTATAAGTGGACGAATGAGAAAAGTGTTATATGATGCGGTGTAAACACCTCCCAATTCCTCCAGCTGCTATTGAAGTTATGATGTCATTGTACTAAAACTCGAATTTTACGTGTGGTCACCGTACAGCTAAGAATATAATTAAAGTTTGTACCGCCATACGCGTACACGAAAGATCACGTGTTGATGTACACTATCGGTGATTTATTAATAAAACAATACTCGTGACGTCACCGCACCGCCCAGTCGTTTAACCAACCAAAATGTGGGGTGTTCACATTTCACCACCGCACATACAGAAATAATTTTTACTGGTGGTCACTTGTAGATCGTTTATTAGCAAACAGTACTGTATGGACATTACTTTGCTACAGTTAGAAGTGCTTGATGAGCTAGTAAAATTACAGTGTCATGTTATGGACAAACGTATCACTTATTAACAGGTGAACGGTTTGCTTGTTATGATTTTTTCATACTCTTGACCTGGTGTCCGAGTCCCAATGGTGGCAATATTAAGTGGGCTATATATTCATTGCTATCGAAGACCTTTGAAAGACAATCTGGGAGTTTATTAAGTCCTGTTAAGTATTTCCTTAGAAATCCTGGAAATCTAGGAAAATATTTTGCAGATTTCATGGGTTAAGTTGTAAAGGAGCTGGAGTTGTAAAGGAAATCACCAGCAGTTTTTATAAATAAACAGTTCCTATCAACCTCGCAAAGAACAAGTCAATGTCAAAGTTGACTTTGGCTTTGACTTGTCCTTTTCTCCGACTTTCTTCCTACTCCGAATACAAAACCTTTTCTCTTAGTAGCGAGATATTTTATTTCAAAATCATAGAAAAGCGTGGGTGGTGAAGAAAAAACCCCGCTATCATCACAAGTTCAAAGAATCTTCTGAATAGAATCTGTTACTTGACCATAATGATGTGATGAATCTGTTTGTTTCTTTTTAGAAATTCTGGGGACCCCAGATCGACCCCCGACTGGCGCAGTACCTGACCAACTTCCTGTTCGGCTCTGGACAGCAGAAGTCCGCGACGGTGGACTTCAACAGATTCGCGGAACTCTACGTCTACAATGTCAGAGGTAAACTGATGGATATCCAGTTGTTAAGGTCCACGAATTTAATGTAGCAGTACATTACTGCGTTGTGGTAAACATTGAAGATTATTCTGAAGGTCACAGTATTTATTAATGGGCCTGCAGTTGTAATATTAAAGAAAATTATTCATTAAGGGTATTGTGATCCGTTATGGTGGTCTGGTGGTATCTGAACTTACCAGTATCACTTATAGTATTACCACGAACTGAATACATGAATGATGAACTCATCTTCAATATATTGTCAGCCAGATAAATCCAAATCCCACTGCTGGGCATAAGCCTCAGAGTTCATTAAGTGGAATTAGGCTCTAACCCACCATGCTGGCTCAGTGCTGGTTGATGGGTTGCCAGAGACTCATCCGTTGTTCAGCAGGGTGTACCGAGAACAGGTGAGTCTGGATTGGGTTCCGTAAGATGTTGAGTGGTACCCTACACCCGCATCTTCAATAAGTGGTGACAAAATTTGATGACCCATGTTGTAATACCATCACAAGCATCTAGTGTTTACTGGCACCAAGTTATGTTTCATGTAATATTATTGAAATACTGAAATAGATAAATACATACAAAAAAATATCGCATCACAATACTATATTCACAGGAACCGTTGACGAGAGGATGATGGTGACCTACAACTGTCTCGGTATGGACTACAATGAGGAAGTGGAACTGCCTTACCAGTTACTGAAAGAGGTTAGTTTTCATAATTAAAAAAAACTTCAATTCTGGAGTATAGAAATAAATATGAACAAAACAGTTTGTCTAGACCCCCGCTGCCTCCAGCATAGGCTCCATATAATACGAATGTCTGGTTCGATGATCAAGTCTGAACAACCACACAGTCAAGTCGATGAAGCTCATCTCTTTCTATTCTTTTTTTTTCTTACTCGTTTCCCGTTTCTTTACTCTTTTTTTACCTTAAGTCTACTATTCTTTCGTTCCTCAGTTTCTATCTTTCACTCTTGTATCTTCTTCTCTCATACATCTCTCTTTTTACTCATATTTAGCAACCTTTAGTATCGAGGGTTGAGAGAGAGCCTACCCTGAAGGAAAACACCAACTCTGGATGAAGCTGAAGGTAAAGATAATGAGCTGATATTTAAAAAAAATACCTTTACAGTATTGCGAGAGCATCGCTTCAACTTACATAAAGATGGTGAAGTCGTCATCATCGAAAAGGGTGCGCGTGTGGATGGAGAAGGGCTTCCGGGCGAGCGCGTCGCACGTGCAGGCGCTGGGGGAGGCCGTGGCGGCCACGGTTGGGGACCTGGAGTCTCCGCAGCACCACTGCACCGCCGATCAGCTAACCAAATGGTATGAATACCCTGGCTTTAGTATTGAAACTTACAGCTGCTTGCAGTTCTAGAGAACGTTAAATATTGATCATCTCTACTTGTCTATGGTCTGTGTTACCTTCCTCATCACTATTTACTGAATATGTATATGCTGAAATGATGATTAAGTACCATGGTGATGTTTCAGGTTACAGTCGAACATCTTACTGAAGCAGTTGGCAGAGTTGGTGTACGTGAATCTATATGGCATCAACAAGAGGGGAGGAGATGAGAGTCCAACGCCACTGCCACCCGCCGCTCCCTCTTTACTGCCTATACCTGATGGTAGGTAATATAATCGATTCAATAATAATAATTTTATAAAAAGATTACATAATGCCAAATCGTTTTTTTTATTCGATAAATTTGAGACCATGAGGCCCAGCAGTGGGAACGTTAACACAACGTTCCCGCTGCTGAGCCTTATGACTCTCGCTCAAAAAAGAAATATCTGCAACAAGTTATATCTGATTGAAGTTATGGGTCGGCCACCTTAATTCGACTCCTCGGGTATGGCGGTAGTCCATTGGTAACTGGTGATCACCTTTTTTTCTGTCGCGGGGAAAATCTAAATCACCTACGACTAAGTGAACCACTTGCACGTTTGTCTACCTTCCTCTATTAAAAACATATAAAATTTAATCGTCCAACATTTTGCCAGGTCTGGACGCTATGCCTGATTACCCGGCATTCATCGACCTGTCCCACATCGTCTGGATCAACAGCCACCTGCCGCAGAAGTACCAGCACAAGTGGCGGTTCCTGTTCTCCTCGCACATACACGGCGAGTCTTTCTCTACCATGGCCGGTGAGTCGTAAACCTTTACTAATACAGCAGTAAGATCAGCGTCAAACTTATCACATCTCTCTTTTTATAGAAGGTTAGGTGCATTTTTTTTATTTTCGATGTCGAGATGACCAAGGTTCGTCTGATGGTAAGTGATACGCTTGCAAATACTAACTTGACGCTGCTTAATATGGTACACATAGCACCACATAGCGTTTATCACCTTGACACGTAAGGTGTTAAGTCTCGTTACCCCAGTAATTTCACTAACTACAGCACCTTTCAAACCGAATCACAGTAATGTGTTGGACAATACTATTTGTCGGCTGCAATAGGAGCAGCGGTGGTACCTACTTAGTCTGCGGCAACAGTAACCTACCACCATTGCATACTTTTTGTAGCTCTGTTAATGAAATTACTGACGTAACGGGATTTATCCTCTTGACTCATAGTAAAGCAGTAAGTTATGGGTGGGTGTGTCACTTGGTATCAGGTGAACATCTCTCTTGACGCTTGATCGAATAAAAAAATCATTTGACCCTAAAAATTTTCCTTTATTAAAGACTTAATTCTCTCCAAGAAAAGGATACGGTCACCTTTCCATATAAATGTACTCTGTATTGCCTTTTCCTAAGGAACTAATTGAATGTTCTTTACCACCACTATGGGACAGTGGCTTATCACTTACATAGTTATATGGACCACTAGGTCCTGATGCGACAACAACTATAAAAACGAAGTATTCAAATGAAATAAATCAGTGCGTACTTTTGTGTTGTAGGACGTGTCATAGAGCAGGGACCCTCGATCCTCATAATAGAAGACAGCAGCGGGTACATCTTCGGCGGGTTTGCGAGCGTCGCCTGGGCGATGGGGCCCAACTTTACGGGCACCGACGAGTCCTTCCTCTTCACAGCGGCGCCGAAGATGAGAATGTATCCAGCAACAAACTACAACGACCATTACCAATATATTAATCACCACACGAAAACCCTACCCAACGGTCTGGTTAGTACACTAAAAATCGAATGAGACATTCACATGATATTAAGTGATACCCATAAAATTTTGGAGTTGATTAGGATGATATCCACTACAATATGGCCCGTCCTGACAGGGGAAAGGTCTTTGTTACTGCAAACCGTCTCAGTATCACCACAGCTCCTATTGCAGCTGACAAACAGTCCTAGGCGAATATTACTATGTTACAGTTAGAAGGGCGGTATATGTTA
Source organism: Pachliopta kotzebuea (assembly GCA_018246255.1). Taxonomy (NCBI): domain Eukaryota; kingdom Metazoa; phylum Arthropoda; class Insecta; order Lepidoptera; family Papilionidae; genus Pachliopta; species Pachliopta kotzebuea. Next base: position 4,591 of record DWLS01000740.1, read on the forward strand.
TTGAAATTACTGGGGTAAGGAGACTTAAAACTTAATATCTCAAGGTGTCGAGAACAATGTGGTGCTTTGTATACGAGCGCCATTGTATGGGCATGCGTATCACTTACCATCAGGTGAAAGCTCTGCCCGTCTCTATACTGTACTCATGGCTTTATGCGTAAAATATTAAATCTTGGTATACTAGTAATTTTACTAGCTACGACGCCCTTCAACTTCAGCTACTGGCAACAGAGACCTATCACCAGTAATTTGACATCTTGTGTGCTAAAACAACGTGCATAGTATGGTGCTGTGGATATACTTAAATCATCATGTAATCGTTTTCCTCCATGCACGTTGAATTAAAAGAAGGTGGAGGTTGTATTATCCTGTAATCCACAGTTGATGGGTGGTCAATTCCATTTCGGTGGTATCTGGGTGAACGCTGATCCATTCGGCGAAGGTTCCTCCGCGGAGTCCTGCAGCACTTATAAAGGATATCGTCGCCTGAGCAAGGAGCCCACTTTCCACATCCGAAGTCTCGAGGTCTGGGGGGTCGGTGACAAACCGCTAACCGAAAAGGAACAGGTGAGTAAGTAGAGTTAATTTTTTTTCTTTTTCTTGGCTCTACCAAGAAAAAGAAAAAAAATTATCTCGTCTCTTACTGCTTGGTTGGTATGTATGTATTTGATTTATGAAGTCATCAGAGAAAACTTCGAAAGTATTGCCACCAGCAAAATCTTCGAAAATATTGCCACCATCAAAAAGTTATATTTAATTTTTATATATGGCTATTATTTGGAAGCAACAAGATACAAAAAAATCTGTGAACAAACCAGTCCATCGTAACTCCTCCGCCATATTTCCCTTTCCTAATTCCCCGTCCCGCGTTCCGTCACCCCAGGCCCTGATAACGGAGCGCACCGCGCGCTGGTCAGACTACGAATTCGTTCAGCTCCTCGCCAAACCTAAACTCAGCCAGGGATTTATTCAATGACTTCACAGGATCTGAATGCAGGTACTACGAAAACAATGGTATCAGTAGATAGATATCTATAAGTTAGAGAAGACATGATGATCACAAACCTGTGAACCTCTTTGTGGAGTCAAGGGAATCTTCCAAGATAGCCCTGCTTTCATTATGGTCTTTATTAAAATTAGGGTTACGCATAATATCTAAAACTCTTTTGATGAATGAATATTGCGGTTTGAGGACATTGGGCCCATGGCCTACGTGGGACACCAGAACATAGACCTGCACTATTGTCATCTTCCAGGAGGAACGCGACGTGAGCGTACTGGACACGAATCCGGAAGCGAAAGCCATACTGGAGCTGGCCGGGCGGACGCGCCACAGTGAGGGCATACGGGAACCGCCACCGTTGTAATGTAGTCATGTGAGTAACTTTGCAGTAAAGTAAATATAAAAAATAATTAACTTTGTTAAAATTAAACATAAATTTGTCTCTTTGCAGACCAGAATCGATGAAGAACCAAATGATTAGCATCCTAATAAAAACTGGTGGTGCAGACCAAAATGAAACATGGCGTAGTTGTAAACTTAGCTATAATCCATCGCTTATCGGTAACTTATTATTATACTTATGTTTTTTAATTTGCTTATTTAATGTTCTAGTATTGTCGGTAAGTTAAATTTTACCATATTTTTCCTGCTGCGTACTTTAAGTACCTTGTTTTTTCATCCGTCTTGCAAAATGTGTCTGTGAATTTTAGGGTACGCGACATTTTAAAAAAAAATTTAAATTGACTTGTGCATGTCACTTTTTATATATGATGCACATTAGTTCCGTGAGTTATAATCTCGTATATATTAATACACTATTTTATAAACCATAAAATGAGATTCCTCAAATTGACACTTGACGTAATTTTTTTTTTGTTTCGACTAAATTGCCTCCTCTTGTAGGCTAGAATATAGAAAAATTACTTTTATTTATTTCTACACAATTATTCGGTATTTTAAATTAATTTGTATGTACATAAATAATATCATTTAAAAAATAAGAAACTAATGTTTAACATTTCAAAATGCCTTAAATGAAACACAAAGCAATATTTTGGTAACCGATAAAACAATGAGGTCCAGGAAGGGCACCTTTAGCGACTCCAACCGCATTTGTACTTTGAACATAAAAGAATAATTCGATAATTGATGTTAATTATAATTTATCATTAGTAAATAACTAAAACACTATTTTAATATTAAAAAATATTCCAAATGAGTCTTAATCTAATCCGATATTAATGCATAAAGTAATCAAAAGCTTTTCTATGTACTAAATTTACTATTAATTAATACAACTAGATTATACTTGGATTATTCTAGTCATTTTCATGGGCTGTTGTAAATGTAACGCGATCATATCTTTAGGAAGCATTTGAAAATTATTAGTAATCGTGAAACGGATCTGTTGTATGAATCAGAATGTTGGGCGGTGAAAAGGACGGATGAAAGAAAAGTGCAAACAACGAAATATTATCATTGATAAACAAAATAAATATATAGTAGAACTTTGGACATCATGATAAGTGATTGGTATGGTGAGGTGTTGGCACGTGCTGTGTGGAATGATAATCAAGTTACTGAAAGAATCATCATCGTCATCATCCTATAGAGGTCCACTGCTGGACCGCCTCTTCTAATAGTGAAGGGATTTGGTTATCTCCCACCACGCTGGTTAAATGCGAATTGTTGGAGCGCCAGAGCCTGGTTTGTTGATTACTATAGTGCACCATGAGCAAGGGAGGTTGTCTTGGGTCCCGTGAGTTGTTGTGTGGGAACCCCTTACACCACATTCTTTCAATGAAAGAATGATGAATAGGCAGAGGAGTAGATGACCGAACAAGAGATGGATAGAGTGAAAAAGGACACGGGGAAAGGAGTGAATTTGGCATTTACTATTGATAGAAGGAATCGGAAGACGACATTTTATGCCGACACTATTTTTTTTTTCAAGTATGAATTAAGTTTAACTAAGGCAAATGTATGAATGTTAACGGAGAGGTCACTCTATTTTAAGTGTTACCTATAGCATAGTTCATGAATCTGTGACGTGGGATGCGCCTCTGGAATTTTCTTCCGCCGACCCATTCGTTCTGATTCGTTCATCACTTAGCTTTGGTTGTTTGAATTAAACGCATTTCCGCTTAAGTTTGTTTGATGTGAAAGCTTTATGTGTCGCTACATTCCTCGCGTAATTTTTTTTGTCAATGACATGATAAATATTTATAACCTCTTTTCTGAAACATGGTATTCGAGAATTGCCTCTATTTTTTTTTATTTATTCGACAAAAGTATTTATAGTATAGGTTGTAGAAAATTATTTCTTTTTATTAATTACCTCATTGTCGTTTTAATGAACGTGTTGGTGGTCGATGTAATGAATTATTTAATGTACTTACTTTGATTATATTAAAAACTATTTATTTATTACTATATGATAATTGCATGTACCAATTGATCTATGTTGTATATAATTATTTACTATCTTACTACATAACAGTAACAATCACATAGAACTGTGCCATAAATCTACTATTGTAGCTCTGTATTGTCTTTGATAATCTTTAACTGACTGATGTTTAAAATGTTTTAAATCAAAGTCAAAAGCCAACTGGCTTTTTCTTCCTTCCCTCAATATAAAAACTGTTGCCACGTTTTTACTTATGTTTAGTAATAGCTATACTTACTATTGCTACTGTTTAACTATTAACGCACAATACATTTTTATATTAAAATTTTATATATATTAGATAAATATGAGCAACATTTGACCTTTGCTCCATTTTTGTTTAATCTTACTCTGCTTGCAGCTACCTTGGTGTTGAGCGCTATATCATGCCATATGGATATATTTAGGAATAAGGGTTACCTTTTTATTTTGTAAAGGGGTGGAGTTCAATATATTTAGTAGGAAAGTCTTTCAGATCTGTTACATCTTGATACAACTCCTTAGTCATTACACTCTTGGCGGGGGAGTCGTGGTATCAATATTAGTGGCAATCTTTACAACCTATCGTCATTCCTTGCGCCCTGCTGCTTTTGGTGCACATACCTGCAGTGGATCATTTAGTCCAGCTTCCACCTTCCTCCATTCCCAGCATCTCAACTTGTTCCCCATATGTCTTATCAGCGTGAGATGTGTCAGAATAATACGACACTGGACGTTAGATGAGAGGCTCTTTGATACCAGATAAACCAATCATTCTTCTCCAGCACCACATCTTTAGACTATCTTCTCGCTCACTTTCTATTTAAGAAGAATTATTACACGAAGCAAATGGTAAAATTTGCACAATGAATACCAGGTTATTAAAGTTGTAATAAAAAAGTATTTTTATACAGATTAAAAATGTACACCTACCTAGTAATACGTTCATTAAACTTGTATGCCAAATGTAGGTTATAAATAAATAGATTATATAAGTATATTTAAAAAAAATATGCAAAATTTCGTATTAAATTTAAATAAGGATAAAAATATTATTGGAAGCAAAATTGTAACATTTTGATATATTACTTAACTGTCAATCGTGTAATACCCTTGAGATTTTTTTCTATCGTATGTAAAAGAAGCAAAGGACTGAAGCCCATACATCCAAGCCGTATTAACATAGTGTTAGCATTATATGTGGATACACTCAATTCACGCAGAAGTTTCTTAAAACGATTTTATATAGTAAGCTGTACAGATGTATTTATTTATTATATTAAAATATTGGAATAATTTTCATGTGTTAATTTTATTATTAGTTTCACTACTTACCACTATTTAGCAAATCTTAAAAATATAGAAGTAAAAACTAGGCTCCTTTTAGTATTGACCAGAAATTTTAACAAGAGTGCGTTTTAATTTGAAGGGATAATTTTTTTTTATTATTCGACTAGGCGAAGAGACAAGCACGGCGTTCACCTGATAGTAAGTGATACGCTTGTCCATAACATGGCGCTGGTTAAGATGGTATACGCAGCACCACTTCTCCCTCGTTGCATTGAGACGTAAGGTGTTGTCTCGTTATCACAGTAATTTCACTAGCTTACAGCATCCTTAAAATCGGAACACAATAATGATTACATATTACTATTTGGAAGCAGAATTGCTGCGGTGGTACCTACCTACTGCTGGACAATTACCCGTAACAAAAAACTATTAATAGTAAGTTTAAAAAAAAATTTAGATTATAACTCGCCTATAATTATAATTTTATCTCATGATGATTGATGCTTCTTAATGATGACTTTCAAATGAAAAGGCAAGATAAGAGTAAGGAGCTTACATAATTTTGCTACCTGACAAAAATTTTTTCACACTTGTTATATTTTCTCCTGCAGATCATTTCTACATTGTTGCCTAAGTCTATGCTTAACTAGTAATACCATGGGATAAAAAGTCATAAGAACGAAGTTATAACTCAATTCATTAATTTAAAAATAAATAGCAGAGTACACACTGGTAAGTTATAAACTCATTCACTATTTCACCAACTCGCACTTGGCCAGTTTGTTGTATAAATATAATTGATTTATTATGGGAACCCAAGCCAACCACACCTGCTGGAGGTGTATCCTGCTAATCAAGAAACGAGGTTCCGTCTCCCCGACAGCGTTGTGTAGTGGGAGACAGCTTAAAAAGCCTATGTCCAGATTTGGACAACGATCAGCTAATGAAGAAGAAGAAGAATAAAAGTATTAATTTTATTTAAACTTATCCATACACACGTTATATAACATTGCCATTAAAGCGTTCAGGTGCTGTCATCTCTCCTCTTCCCAACGGAAAGGTCGATGGGCTCCTCATCAGCAGCGCTGGGATCCCTGCCTCCGATCTCCTTGACGAACTCGTCGGGGCTGCACTTGGGCTGACTGCTCCGGTTGTGGCAGATCATACCGTACAGCGGCACCGGTATCGTGGCCTTGTTCACCTCGTCGAAATCAATCTTGCAGCTGTGGGCCTGATTGTACTTGGAGGAGTTGCGGGAGTGCATTCTATATAGATAAAACATCTATACAATAACCGCTTCAGCTATATTTCCCACTGCTGGGATCCACGGCTCTCTGGGACAGTCTCACACTAGACAGACGGAGGAGGTTGGTTACAGTTTTAATTATGGTCTAACCTGGTTGAAACTTACTTGTACTTCCGGCACGCGTCGTCGCGGTGCCGCTCCAGGTACCGGCGCTGGCTGAAGGCTTTACCGCATTCGGTACAGCGCCACTGCCAGGAGTGGTGGCCGCGAGTGCGCTGGTGAGCGCGCAGGTTTGACCTGATTAGTCAACCGAGCATTACAGTTGGTGGTGATCGTAATATTTCACATAATAAAGCGACGAGGAGATCAGGACCTTGATAACAATGAGGAGCTGAGTAGCTGGTGGTAGGTGTCCATTTCATGCGAGCACCTAGATAAGTGCCACCGCAGCTCCTATTGCAGCCGGCTAATATTAAGGAAGTGTGTATACCATATTATGGTCTAGCGTATCATTTACCATCAGGTGAACACTTTGCTCGTCTTATTGCGTCATGGTGTAAAAAAAAGCTCGTGAAACTCACAATGGATAGTATTCAGCTTTATGGGTACCTTCCTTTAGTAGCTCGTAATCCTCAGCATGTGTGTCATTGTCCAAAGACATGAATTCCATAAAAGAGAACATGGCCAAGACGGATACTTCTACACAATTAATATGGTTGAAGTGCTCACCTATCAGAGAAAGTCCTGCCGCAAGTTGAATTGGGACAAGGGAAGGGTCGTTCCCCCGTGTGAAGCCGTAGGTGACCTTTCAGCACCCAGGGTCTATCAAAACCCTTGCCGCAGTACGAGCACACATGGCTAGGCCTGACTCTGCGGTCCGTCCATTCGACAAGTTTCGTCTGACTGAGAGCACTTTCTTGACTAGCTACAAAGCAAAGGCTGATGTAGTGTATGTTCTAGTTCCTCCTTTTATTAATAGGTAGGATTGAAAGGCCCATGTCCAGCAGTGAACGGCTATCGGCTGATAATGATCTTCTAGCAAGTGACCTTCTAGACTGCTCTAACAGTCTATAAAACTACTCAGCATTAAACTGTAGTTAGGTTTTAAAAAGTAGAATCCATAAGGTTCATTATCTTGGTTGTAGGAATGGCTGATCCCTTGCGTAATGACAAATCCCTGGTTCGATTCCGGAGCCTCTCCAGGGTTTAGTGGCTAATCCCCGTTACCACCTTCCTGTTGATTCAATTAGTTAATTACATTGAGTAGTGGATAAGACCTGTACCTTTGTCTTTAACGCCTTCATCAGGTTTCCCCATCGGATTCGTGACTTGTTCCAAGTTCCTCTCGTCGAACGACTCCTTACAATACAGCAGTTCCTTGTTTAACTTTTCATCGGCATTCGTCTTCACCAGATTCTTCAATTTCTCAGCGATCTTATCGATCTCTGTGCCGCCGCGCGTGGCCTGCTTTAGCAACTCCCGATGCTTTATCTCCTCGATGATCGGCGCCAGCGGTTCTTTCTTCAGCCTTTTCCTCTTTAAATCTACCGTTTTAGTCTCGGTTAGCAGATCAATTAGCTGCGAACCGTTGATGCTGGACCTCTTTATTTTCCTCTGCGCGCGAGTCCTCTCCGTGAAAATTTTCCTCTCCACCTTCGACTCCGTCGACCGCAGATTGTAAGAGGACTTGTCCAGATCCTTCCTGTTTTGGAAAGCACTCCTCTTCGTATCCGGGGAGTTGATGGGCTTCTCGCTCTCCGAAGCGTAATCGTAGCTTTCGCTTTCGACGAACGCGTCGAGGAATTGGCTTCTTTTAAGTAGTTGGAGGTAGAAACGTGTGGATATCGGCACTTTGTCATGGTACACCGTCTCGTTATTTTTTAATAGAGTCTTTTGCTTCTTGAACAGAAGCTTCTGAGCTCGTACCGGTTTCATTTCACCTGGAACAGTAATGTTTTATACGTTTCCAATATTCAGTCTCTATCTTTTTTTTAATCGATGCAACGAGAAAGGCTTTCATCTGATGGTTAATAAGACGCTGGTTATAATGGTATAAATTTCAGAAACATGATATAAATAAATTTCATCTACAAATATTATTTTTGTTCGACATTACCACTTCATTACGATTTTTTTAGTAGATTTTTACTTATTTATACACGTCGTATAAAGGTAGACGTAATTTGCTCTTACCTTCTATTCTCCTTTGGGTGGTGCAGAGATGTCATGAAGTTGATGCATTGGTACCTGCCTTTACTTGATAGTAAGTAGCTTGCTTATAACAGATGTGTAGTTCGGATGTTTACAATGCATCATATAACGCTTATTAGTATTAGATATGTATTCATTGATTATGTATTGTATGTATGTATGTATATATATATATACATTTTCGACACTTCTCAATCACAATTTCATTGTAGCTGTACATATGTACAGCTACTGTGAAATTTCGATTATGCTCAAAATTCAACTCAATCACTTAGGTAATCTACTTCTAGGTTGACTGGCAGAGAATGCCCATAAGCATTAAATCAACCTATTAGACCCTAGCTTTAGGTATTATCAAAAAAGTTTAATAATAAATAAAAATTTAATTTTATTGTCCTAGTTATAGCATTATTACAATAGAAATACAGTAATTAATGCTCACTACTGTCTCACTGCAAAGAATTCGATGGTACCTTTGTCTACACTTTGAACTACCACCTGATACTAATACTACTTTGTACTTACCATTCTTCGTGTTAATTTTTGAAACATGTACTACAAACTGGAATTTAATTCTTTTCTAATTTACAGTACATTTTCTAAAAATCTTTTCTTTAAAAACTACGACAACATAATATTTATATTAAATAAGTTAAAATCTAAATTAACATATAAAGTAACAATATATTCATATCAAATGATTTATCGAATATTTTATAATATATTCACATTTATTTCATAGAATGACAGAAGGCTGGGAGAAGTACATCTAACATAACTTACATTCAACGCTATAATTTCCGTTTTCCTGTGTGAAAGTAATGTGTGGCGGTTTCACGGTGTTCAAGAAACATTTAGGCATATTATAAAACACAAACATCAAACTATTTTTATATATTAATAGTTTAATAATTGCTTGTTAAGAGACTTACAATTGCAATACAGTAGAGCACTTGCTATGACGGGTCCGGAAACAAGCGCTGAAAACTATCTGTTATTTAAAAAGTTCCAAATATAAATTAAATCGATTGCCAGTGCCGTGGCGTAGGTGACAGTTCTCACGTAATAAATATTTTTAAAAGTATTTATAAAAATTAATATCACAAAAAAATATTTTTACATTGACATATATTATTTAAAAATATTTATTTATAATTATGATGTAATAGCATAATTTTTACAAATAAATTAATTTTTCAATCGATTTGTAATATATAAAACCTACTTGGAAGTCCTAGGAAACTGTTTACTTATGTCGCGCTTTAAAAGACCAAAATATTATTGCCCTATTTTAAAAAATTACTTAATTTTAAGGAATCTATCTAAACATTTAATGAATAATCTTATTTAATGATGAAAAAAAACAGATGGGTGATCAGAAACAGAAGTTTAAACAAATCAAATCTCTTTACATAAATATTTTCATTTTGCGAGAAAACACAGCTTAAAAATTCCGAAGTTTGCTAATGACCGTTTCTTAACTTTATGTATTCTTATAAGGTCGTTGGCATTATTTGACGTGTCAGTAGATGGTCGTGCAATTTTGATCTTAAGTACAGTCATTCTGAATGTGTAGTTGTAATTGGCTAATTTTATAGACGTGAAGCAAATAAAAGAAGAATTTACTAGTGGTAAAACTTACAAGAGACCGTATAGTTAGGTACCACCGCAGCATTTATTTCTGCCCTCAAAATAGTAGTGTGCAAACCTTACTGTTAAAAGAGTGTTGTAAGAGGGTAAAATTTCTGAGATACCGAGATTTATTATCATATGTCTCTAGATGATGAGCGAAACGCGATGCTGTGTATATCATCCTAGTCGAAAACATATTGTTACGGGCGGTTGAACTCATTTCGTAGCTTTGTCTGCTGATAGAAATAAAGACAGAGATATTTTAATATTTATATCTCTACGCGACATACGTTTTGGAATAGAAAGTTTTCGCGGAGTAAAGAAAAGCGTGGATAATAAGATATAAAGAGACACGCTCCGGACTGGGACGGAGGGAAGCGATAGTAAAAAGGCGCGCAGTGTTACCGCCTAACGGAATTTTCCCAGAAACCGTCTAAAGTTCTTGAAAAATTAATTTAACAAATTTTATGAGAAATTAATAAAACATTTGAAAATTATATTGAAGAAAAAAATATTTAAAACTTGTTATAAATTATAAAGAGTTTGTAAAGAAAAATCGCACAACAGTTATTTCTGGAATTATATTAAAAACAACTACGATCGAGTTATCTTTAAAACAAATTAAGTAGATCAAAAGAAATCCGCCTTTTGGGTTACATACAGCATATTATATAGCATGCAGAGCCAATACTACATACTGCCTTCGTGATGCAGTGTCTAAACTTGTTTCAGAAAAGATAAAATCCCTGGTTATATTCAAACACTATACGTTCCTGTGTTATTAGTAGGGTTTTTTATATGTCTTGGTAATTGCTTCTCTGATTCTGTATGTCACATTATTCCTGTGTTCCAGCATTTAACAAATGAGATTTAAAATATTTTGAATGAATACAATTTACACCCAATGGTTTCATTGTTATTTACCAAAATTTATATTAGTAAGTAAAGTATTAGCTAATTGATGATTTAAAATACACATTATTTTCTTTTTACAGAAATTGTTTTGATTTCGCATGATTTTCAGTAATCAATTTAAATATTAACACAAAAGTTTTAGATATTATTAGAACAAATTTAATGAAATAAAATGTGTAAGTATAAAGTAAATTCTCATATGAACTCCAACAAGAAAACCTCTGATATTATTTACTCCTCTACTTCTTTTAACACGTTTTCAATCAAAATTAGGTGTAAATTAATACATTAACAGAAATCATGTTCCTACATATATTTTATTATTTATTATAATTATAATTAAATTTATTATAGTTTTATTAAATATATTATTTAGCTTTTTTGCTATTCAATTATCCATAGTTTACATAAATGTAGATAATTGTGTTATGTATTATTTATTTAAATGTATTTATTCTTACATATATGTAATGTCTATAATAGTTTTAAGTTAAGTGTTATAGGTTTCCACAGCACAGGCTTGCCTAATGTGGGTCTATTGGAAATCAAATGGAAGGTTTGTTTTGAAATTTGTGTAAGTCTATTTTTAAGAAAAATGAGTTATCACGTAATTCATGCTCAATTTAATGTAAATTTTTTATATATAATTAGTCCGTGTTTAATTTCTCAAAAAAATCCCGTGTTTTGTACATCTTAAAATCGGTCGGTAAATGAAATTGCATATGATTTGACTGTATTTTTAAATCAACAAATAAAGTAACCTTTAATTTTGTCGAAACAAAAGAAAATGGATTTACACCACTTTCAAAATAAACGGTCCAAATGTTTGTATTTTTTTTTGTTATAACTAAATAAATGAATGAAATTTTAGTTAAAAGGTTGCCGATGTGTTGGGGAGAATTGTCGGTACAAATCTGGCAACACCGCCCAGCGAATCGATTATTCGCCGCCGAGACTCGTGATAGTATGGACGTGTTACACGAATTCTCATTTGCCGCCCGAACACGCCGCGACGTGGTGAAATGTTAGACTGCGAGGTGTGCCCGGCGGCGTGCGGCGCCAGTGCATCACGCGCACCAGTTCAGTGCACCATTTAGATTAACGAGTGATGTTGTAGCTGGACCGGCACCGAAATGGGCAACTCTTGCAGCTCCGGGCAGGCACACAAGGATAAAGACAACGTCTCGCAGCAGTCCGAGGAGTAAGTACACTCCAAATAAAACATATATGTTACAAAAAACAATATACTTAGCAATCGCTTACTGCTCCAACGGAGTTTGCCAGTTAACTGAATAAGAATTATACACAAAATCAATACAGGACCTGCCGCCGGATATCCGGGAACTACGTATCAGTTATTAACATTTCCTAAATATAACCTAAAAGGTTTTAACATAACAATTAAATATTAAATTTTTTTAAAGTAATTTATAAACAGTGTGTGTTAAAGAAAATATAACATACTAGTGTTAGGTCTTCATTGCTACAGACCGTCTAGATAGGTATCACCGCAGCTCCTATTGCAGCTCGCAAACATTACTGTGTTGCAGTTTGAAGGGTAGTAAAATTACTACGGTAACGAGACAACAGCTTACGTCTTAAGGCGACGAGCACAATGTGGTGATGTGTATACTATCTTAACCAGCGCTGTGTTATTGGTAATCGTATCACTTACCATCAGGTGAACGCTACACTCGTATCGTATCTTGGTTGAATAAAAAAAATTCGGTGCTGTATATAGCATACACTATAATGTTAAGAGCAAATGTATAGTGATAAAGATGGTAAATGTACCATCAGTTGAACGCCTTGTTCGTATCGTCGCCTGGTCGAAAAAAATGTTATGTAGTGTATATCACCTTAAACAGCGGTAAATTATGGTTGAGCGTATCACTTACCATCAGGTGAACGTGTTAACGTGTCATCGCATTATTGAAAAAAAACAATTATTCCTAGATTAAGGAAGTAATTAAGTTAATTAACTTTATTGCTTCACCTAAAATTTGTGTCCAACAGGCGAACTTAATGCCTACAAACATTCTCTACCAGTTAAGTAATGAGGTGGGAGATGATGTGATAGGTGAAGTGTGGAAGTTATATTTTAAACATAAAGGAAATTTATTAGTAACTATATGTACATATACACACAATACTATATATAAATAGATACGAAGATGAATGTCAGTATATGTATAAATGTATGAATATATATTAATAAATACATACATGAATCGTACTGGTGAACATAGTACTGGTAAACCCTCTCAAGGTGAACCGACGATCTGGTGAAGGGAAACCGCTGGATCCAGACAAAGCAGGACTGATCAGAATGGAGACCTTTATGGGAAGCCTATGTCCAGCAGTGGGCGTTTAACGGCTGATGATAATACATAAATCAATTAATACACAATACAATCCAATCTTGTGATTCTAAATAGTTTTTTAAGTTAATTTACATATTTGTTCTGAATATAGACAAATTAGGAAGTAGTTCTAGGTTTTTACTGATATTAGGTACCCTAGAAACCTAGATACCACTGTAGTACTAAACAGTTCAGATATTGATAGAAATTACTGGGATAACGAGACTTGTCACTATCTTGCGACGAGCGCTATGTGATTGTTGTTTTATTTTTATTCGATTACGTGATCACCTGATACTGAGTGATACTCTTGTATATAACATGCCGCTAGTTAAGATGGTATACACAGCACCACATTTAATTTATTCAACCATATAGAGTAACGAGTGGATCACCTGATGGTAAGTGATACGCTTGCCCAAAGCAGCGCGACATTAATTAAGTGTAATGTATACCGTTACTAAGACGTTCACTTGATAATAAATGTTAGTTAGGCGTAACACTTATTATCAAGTGAATGTCTTATTCATCTTATAGCTTTATTTAATAAAAACTATTGAGTTTTGGATCCCGAAATTGAAGCTGAGACTTCAGTGGTACAAAGTAGTTAACTTTTGTTCTACAGACAGTAATATATATAATTTTTTTCGTCCAGACGAACAAAGTGTTCACCAGAAGGTAAGTGATGCCTGCCCATAACATAGCGCTTGGTTGATATGGTATACAAAGCACCACATTACGCTCATCATAAGACATTAGTTGTTAAGTCTCGTTATCCTAGTAATTTCACTAGCATACATCACCCTTTAATCCGGTACATAGTAATGCATCCACATTACTATTTGGCGGTAGAAATAGGAGCTGAGGTATTACAATACTACATACATTAAAATTGGAAAACTGCAACACAGTAATGTTGGCACAGTACTGTTTGTCGGCTGCGGTAATACCTACCTTTTTTTAGTCGTGGTGGAAATGTTCAAAAGATACTCTGCTGCTGGGGAGAAGTCAGGGTTATGTGGGATTTATACCTATTGAAACCCCCTCGGTGGTCATCCTCAGTGCATTGAGGAAGACCAAGGGATGTAGTACGGAACTCACCCGAGCCTCCCTGCACTGCTGCTGAGCACATCCCGGGGAAAGCTGGTACCATCCCAAGCAGTCACAGTATTCTGCGATAGAATACGAGACCACTTCGTAATTGTCTTCAGCCCCGGGCTCACTTAATGGACAGTAAAAGCCCACACTCAAAGCCTGCGAACCTGATGACCCTTCCAGTCTCCTACCACTACAGGCAGGGCTTACTTTAGTCCTATTCTTAATAGCCTGAGACCAATGCGGCGGTACCTACCTAGACTACCAGTGACTTAATCCTTTATCTGAAGAACGTGTTCATCATCAGGATTGTGGAGCTGATGAGATTCTTTAACAGTTTTTATTAAATTTTTCTTTGTTACCTATAATTATAAGGGAAATGATCTCGTCTCGTCATACCTAACTGCAGAAGAGACCTATAAACAGTTTCTTCCCACCTCTTCCTCCTTCCCCAAATCCTCTCCCCTCGTCTCTCTTCTTTTCATTATATATTAAAAACATAATATATATATATATATATTTCAGCTTGCGGAGTCCGGATCCGCAAGCTCAGGGTCCGATGAAGCTTTCGCGGCCATAATAGTGGCCGAAAGCATCAAGTTCATCCGAAAAAAAACCTATAAGCAGTAAAGACTATTCTTCTCTGGTCCACGTATTACAGATGGTCTCCTAGTAATTATTTTAGTAGACTTAAATATGAGGGTATGGTTCAATTACGTAATACGAAGCGTGATCTATTTCCGGCCGCGGTTATATTATTAATAAATATCAAATCTCTTATTTCTGTTGACGTGACGCGTTCAGACGCAGGAGTGGATACGGTGTTGCCAGTTGACAATAGCATCATTCCAACATGTTTATTAATTGCTTATTTTTAATGTCTCTAAATATTTTTTTTTATATGTATCCTTCTAATACGTCCCATTCTTGACGTGCGTCCGTGCAGAATGGGATGTCGCTATGCAGACTTTATAGCTGATATGCTTTATATATATAGCTATGGTAACGTTTTGAATTTATTAATTTTATATAATTTATTTTTTGGATTTTTGGAAATATTTTAGAATGTAACGGGCTACTATTAGTTTGATAATATCATGTGAAAGTCGACTTGATTCCTTTGGCATTATGTTACAGTATACCTTAGTCTTATTAACGTTTTTGTTTATAATGTCCATAGAGATTTATTTTCTTTGATACATTTGTTCAAGGCTACTAATAATACTACCTTCTTCATCTTCGGAACGTGATCAGCATCAGGATTCTGAGCTGATGAAATCCTTGTTTTTTTTTTAATATTTCGATTGCTTCCTTTAATTATAGAGGAAATGATCTCGTCAACGTACACGAGCATCCCTAGATTTGATTACTGGAAGCGGACGGCTCCCAACTGCGCATGCTTGCGATAAATCAAATTACATTCACACCCGCTTCCGTTTCCGATGATTTTTTTTTTCTATACCTTAATAAGAACAAATCGAATTTATCAGGCGTCTGAAAAGGCCCCGTATTGAGCAGGACTGATGAGTACCAATAGAGATACCAGATGTATTGGAGACAGATTAGTGTAAATCCGATATAAAATCACATGGAATATAACCTCAAATTTTTAGAAGAAAATAATAATGGTAACACTGAAGATAATAAATTCTGCGTACTTTTACACGAAGTCAAAAAGACGCATGCACAGTGTTTATTATCCGGGTCTCTATTACATTATAAGATTAGTATGTGCTGCAATGGCCTGGCCTTAGGCCTTCAAGCCTGTTGGCCCAAGGGGATAATTTTCACACTTGCGTTAGACACGAAGGTCATGAGTTCGAACCGGGTTTTTTCGGCTTTTCAAAAACTAACTTATTTGTTTATTCCTAAGAAAAGTATCTGTTTATTCATAAATAAATAGAATTTTCACAATGAAAAAAATGGTGCCTCATCGTTGTTAATCGATTCACAACGATTTTTATTTTTATTTTTTTAATAAATAATATTGGAACTAAAGAGCAGCAGATTGCAGACCTCTTTAATTATCATCATCAGCCGATAAACTTCTACTGCGAGTAATAGGCCTCTCCGATTTAGGCGGGGTTTGGATCATCTTCTCTCCTGGCCCAATGGGAGCTGGTGGGCAGCCAGAGCCTCGTACTACGAGGTACGCTGTATGAGGAGCCACTTAGTCACTAAGAAAACATACGCATTAAATTTATAATCTTTAATAAATTTTTCTAATTTCGCTCAACGGTTGATTAATTTGAAATATTTTCAGAGTTCCGTATCTATTAAAGCATGAAATGAATAAAATATTAAAATAGGATTCCGTAGTCAAGAAACTTTCATATTTGTTTCTTTATGATAATATATTAACGATTATTCAATAATCTTAACGATTATTTAAACTAAAATCAATAAAGTATAATTGATCGATAAATAAAATCGATATTACATAGATAATTTATAACGATACCGATGAAACCGCACCGTGAGGCCACTTACAACTCGTTACGTTTAGAAATAAAAAAACTGAATAAATACACACAACACATTCCCCGTCGCTGGCGGGCCGCCAAAATCTAACCTATAAAATAATACTAGACTGATATTAGCTTGGTGATTCAATGAAATTATTTGTTTGTGCCCGCGGCCTCCATTTTAATTCGCGCCCGGCCATTTGATTTTTATTACTCCATTACATTTTATTTTATTGCAACACCAATCGCGGATTACATTGACGTATCACTTACACAGATAATTAAAAAGCGATTAGATTTATCGTTTGATTGAAAGTTAAGAATGTATATATATTATTAAATATTATTTAGGTTAGTTTTTAAGAAAAAAAATGTTGCAATATATTAATAATAATATTAAGAAGTCATTACATTTATGATATTGAAAATTAAAAAATATATAAATTGTTATGTATTATTTAGGATTTTTTTTTTTAAAAAAGTATTTTTTTCTAAGGAAAGTTTGTTACAAATATTAATAGTAAAAAATTCATTCTGATTAAATGAAAGAAGTCTATTACTGTTCGGTAAAGTTACGCATCTCTATGCGGCGGTAGTTGCTACCATATTTTTATTCTCCCCTCCTCGCATCAGCGGGTAGTGGTGAAATACTTTCGCCAATCAGATGGCCGTATGGGCTGGTGCGGGGGGAGAGGGCCGGACAGCGACCGCACGATGAGTTGGTAGTACGTGGTCGTTTCGGAGTGACATCGCGCGGTGGCTAGATCAAACACGAATTATCTTACGGAGTCGCCAAGGTCACCTAGTGCCGCAGTTCGCGTTGCGAGTCCTATCTGTCCTCCTGCGTTTGTGTGCGCCGCTACGGGGAGTGACCTGCAGCCCTACACGCTGCAGTGAAAGGGCATCGCTCGCGCGCCCAGTGTTTGACTTGGACAGACTGACGACTGACCCTTGACCGTCTGACTAACAATCTGGAAGACCCGCGGGCGGCGGGGCTACTTGTTCGGCACAATTACTATTACCCTTATTATTATTTTTTTAATCTACAAGGTGATGAGACGAACAAGGTGTTCACCTGATGTTCAATGATTTAGCACTAGTTTAGATGGTACACACAGCACCACATTACCTTGAGACGAGCGTTAAGACTCCTAATACACTATGTTTTTAATAATGATTTTCGGCATACATAATAACAAGCAACTCATTTTAATGTTCCCACTGCTGGGATTCGGAGATACTTTTCATAAAGCGAATGAAGGCTATTTTATTATATAGTAAGTTACGTACCACCGCAGCCGATGTTTCTCTCGACATATAGTATATTTAAATATTACTGTGTTCCGGTTTGAAGGGTGTTAAAACTAGTTAAATTACTGGGGTAACGAGACTAAACATGTTACATCTTAAAGCGATAAGCGTAATGTGATGCTGTGTAAAGCATCTTAATCGTATGTTTCTGCATCCATCCACATTTTTAATATCAGTAATAATCAACTTACAGGCAAAGAATCAAAACTTATTGTTTCGGGATTTTAATGAAGTGGCTTCAGAATTGAAACAGAATCCTGTGTTACGAGATTGGTTATCAGCTGCGCCATATGTCTGTAGTATTGCGAGTTATGTGTAGAATTTCGAGTAGTGCCAGTATTGCCAGTAATGTCAGTAATCATGCCAAGAACACGTAAATTGGCGTGCGCTAGTCGAAAACGCGTTTACTACGCTCCGCCCGTCCACAATGGCGTTAAACAAAGAATGACGTCGCGTCTGCGTCACGGTTAGGATGCGCACACGACACACTACTTCCTCAGGACATACTAAATAAATAAATTAAATATTTGTTTATCTTAAAAAAAGTTACATAACAATTAATGAATTCTCTGACTACTGTGCTAGGTTTTCAACTGTGTTACAGGAGTCAGTGTCTTCTCACAAAATTAGGTTTAATTTTTTTAACAATGTTGTAGTAGACAATATTTTAAAATAATTTTAAATAAAGCGAGTGTGATGTGTGTGTTGAGTAACTGTGTGTATCTGTATTGTGTATTAATAGCTAGTTAGGCGTTTGTTGTATGGTGAATAAAGAAATTTAAATTAATATGAAGTTGTAACTTCATCACGAGAGATGGTTTCACAAATATTTTAAAACGCATTGACTGAATGAGACCTGACCTTGATTATTGAGAGTTCCTTCCGGTAAACAATTTTTTCTGTCTTTATCTCTCTTGCTTATTGGACAAGCTTCGCTCTCAGTACTTGGTAATATCTATCTACGGGATATTACTTACTCTTCGTTATCCCTCCGTTACAAAGTTAATAACTACATTGTCTTCATTACTTAACCCTAGGAGGCAACTTTTTGCAATATGTTTTATGTCATAGTTCTATAAAAGGGTGAAAATTAAGAATTTTGTTGAGAGTTGACCTAAAGGTTGTAAATATCAGGTCGTAAAATCCCAAAAAAGAAACAAGTGTTTTGTTTACTTTGTTATATAAAGATATAGCCATGGAGTTGCTTCTTCGCAAAAGATGTACACACTTTACTACAAACCTTTCTTTTCTATTTTGTTTACAAATCTCTGGGTTAAAAGGTTTCATGGTGATTAAATATAACCTTTAAAACATAAATTTGCATTACCGTTAACACCTGACATTTTTCATAGAGTATTTTGATCTTCATCTTCACTGATGCTCTTCCAATGAAGGAGAACATAAGGAAACCAACCTAGTTTCCAATAGCGGATTTGGCTTTTCACTTGCTACCTGTGAGTAAAGGCTGTGGGGATTTGTCATGTTAACGTGTTAATGACAAATCCCCTAATGGATCTGAAGGAACACTTACGAGATTTTCAGACAGTGCGACTCCAAAAATCATGTTCTTTCCCTCTGTGAGGCTGCAATTCTACAGATGTTTAAAATTTATAGAAATTTCATGGTCATACCCCATTTTTGAACTTTTGGTTTTATACACACTGATATTAAGCAAGGATACGATTTCTAATAGGCCCCAAAAGCACTGGCTAGCCCAGAACTTATCGTGTTAACTGGTCTGTTTGACGATAACAATGTACTGGTTACATCCCTCGCAATAATGACCTTAGGTGGAAAAGACATGGATGGAGTGGATACTGTTTACGGAAGGCATCAGTTTTTTTTTAAAGCATTTCCCTTTGTGATTTGGGTAAGGGTCCATGTTTTCTCTTATTTATATTTTTAACCTTTCTATATTACAATATTTTATTTTATTTCCCTAAATGTTCCCTTTCATACTACATTTATCTATCTTTCATTCTTGTACAGTTTTACTTTCTCTTCTTCCAGGCATCGTCTCTCAATCCAAATTTCGCCGCATTTTACAATTTTGTTTTCGCTATTTCTTTTTATTTATTTACATTTTTTTATATACATATATTTTATATAATATTTCTTTCTTTTCCTTTTACATTCCGTTCTTACAATTTTTCTTTGATTAACTATTTGATTTATTAAATTTTATTACTCTTTCTATTACATCTTTAGCGAATTTAATGAATATGCGGAGACTTTTGCCATTATACATCAGAAAGGAAGGTATCCGTTGCTTAGACCGTCTAATTAGGTACCGCTGCAACCGGTACTGTGGAAACATTACTGTGTTCCAGTATGAAGGGGGAAGCTAGTAAAACTACTTGGGTAACGAGACTTAACACTATATCACAGGCAACGAGCGCAATGTGGTGCTGTGTACACCATCTTAACCAGAGTCATGTTATGTGCAAGCGTATCCCTTACCATTAAGTGAAGGTCTACTTCACTATACTATAAAAAATTACTTGTCAATTGGAGCCAAGATATGTCCAAGGCAGTAATCAGAACTTTCTTAAAAAGATAATATAATAAATAAAATAAATTGAAATATCCCGTTCCGTTTCCCTTCAGCATGGTGAACCTACGGACGTGGTGTAAAGTGGGTCACGACACAACAAAGCGAAGTTCGGACGTATCCCCTGCTGCTACGTCAGACAGAAACAATGGGGTTATTGGCGTTGATGATGCACGAGAAGGTTGTACCATCAGTGGAATTATGGCCAGATACCACCTGTTTGTTAGCGGTGTAAGGGGTCCCACATAACAACCTTACCTCTTACAGGTGAACCATTGTAATCAACAAACAAGGTTCTAGGTCTCTTCTAACCTGCATTGGGCCAACATGATGGGTGACAGCCCAAATTCTTCCCACTATTGAAGGAGGCTACCCAGCAGTGGACGTTTATCAGCTGCTGACATAACCTTTTTAGAAAGGTTGATTGGGAGGCCTATGTTCAGCTGTGGACTGCAGCAACCTGTTGATTGATGTTCCTTCTTTATGTCCACATTGACTTCTTCCAAATCTAGTCTTCGCCTATCCAGATATTTTTGATGATTCTGATGGTAAGTGATAGGCTTTTCCGTAACAACGCGGTTAAGATGGTATATACAGCACTATATTGCGCTCGCCTTGAGAAGTAAGGTGTTAAGTCTCGTTACCCCAGTAATTTTACTAGTTTACAGCACCCCTCAAACCGAATGTTTCAACTTTTTTGTTAATGCTTGACCACGATCCTACCTGGTGGTAAGTGGTGTTATGGTCTATGATGGTAAAGCACATTAACATAGTAGAAGCCTATTTACTCTTGATTTGAACTTAAAACTAAAAGATATACATATACACTAATGAAAGTCTGTATATATAGAAATGTAAATAATATTTATGTATATATTTTGTATATAAATATTATATATACCATCGTGATAGACTAGTGGTTTGAACGCCCGCCTCTCACTCTGTAGGTACCGGGTTCGAAACCTGCACCAATGAATTTTTCAATTTACATGCAGTTAGTGTAACACCAATACCACATGCTCTGACGGTGAAGGAGAACATGGTAAGGAAACCAACATATCTATGTGATGACCATCCGCGGTCGGACTAGTATGTGGAATGGAGAAGTCAATGCCAACACCACTACATTATAACTGACAAGGAAGTCGTCGTGTGGTTCACTGCACATGATGACCACGACTATGAGTCATGAGGAAATACGATTCAGAAGAAGAATATTGTATACATATATGTATATAATATATTGCACTTCTTATATATATGTGTGTATATATATATCGCAATGCCACTTGACCGAAAATAAACTCGAGCGCGACTTGCTTCTGTCAACGTCTCCATCAATTGATGTTTCGACATATATACATATTTATCTGTGTTTTATACATATAGCACATGTCAGCCATTAAGTTGCCATAGCGATTTCCTATTATGCACGGACGCACACCAAGAAAGTGAAGATATTAGTAGGATGTATTACACAAAGTATTTTACGCTTGTTTTTTCAGTTGGGAATAACAGCGCTGGTTAAAATGGTATACACTATACCCCTTTTTTATATCCACGCGTTTTGATACATGTCTTATAGCACGTGATGTTAGTTATTATACTAACTGCACATGTAACATTGATAAATTCATTGGTGCAGGCGGGATTCGAACCCGGTATCTTAGGAATGGAAGGCAGGCGTTCAAACTGATAGTCTATCAACTATAGTATTACTTTATTTTATAGATACGTATATTAAGTATCGTTACCACAGTAGTACATAGTAGTCTTTTCAATGTTCGTGTGCACCCTCCCGGTTTGGTCTACTTGCTAAATTTCTACCCAAAGGTTGTCTGGCAGAGAT
>DWLS01000741.1:0-26936 GCA_018246255.1 Pachliopta kotzebuea
TTTTTTCTTGCTCGCGGTGGCCGGATCCGGGTGGGCAGGGTCCGTTGAACCTTTCACGGCCAAAATGGGGGCCGAAAGCATCGACAACAAACAAAAAAAAAAAAAAAAAAAAAACATATGAGTTGTCATATTCTCAGCAGACAAAATCAAAAACAGCTACTCTAACTACTTCATATTTTTGAACACACCTGTAGTAATAACCAAAGTAATTTAATTCTTTAATTGTAATCTATGAAATCATATAATCGTTATTTTTTTTTATTCGACTTGGCGACGAGACGAACAAAACGTTCGACTGATGGTAAGTAATATGCTTGCCCATAATAACATGTTATGATGGTATATATTGCACCAAGTTGCATCTCATTAAGTCTTGTTACCCTGTAATTTCTCTAGCTACAACACCTTTCAAACTAAGACAGTAATGTCTGTTATAATCATGATAACCCACTTCATATTACTATAACCAGAACTCAAAAGTTTCTTTCACAAGACATGTACATTCATACACCACTCTAGCTAAATGCTTGCTTGCAAATGCCACATTGTGTGGTGATTTTATAATACATTTGTTTTACAAACATGCTGGTGATACCCACATGGTTACTGTTAGCATATCTTATTTTAAAACTTTAACAATCATGTACTACTTTTTTTTTCATAATCACTATGTAGTTTTGATAATGTATTAGTGTATGGTTGATTGTAAAGATAAATAAATGTGTTACTAATTTCAGTTTAATGTCCACCATACATAGGTTTGTTAAATTGCTGCATCCATTAGAGATAAATATTAGAGTTACATTATTTACAACACAACATTTATTGCCTCTTCATTTTAATACCATATTAAATGAACAGATGATAACCTTCACTACAATAAAAAAAGTGTGAAAATAATCTATCTACCTTGTTGGTGCTGATTCTGTGTGCGATGCGGCAATGGACTGGGCTGTGGCGCGGGGCTGGTTGAATTGGCGAAACCGTTCTGTTGACTCTCCACCGAGACAGTTTGTGGTCCCGGCACTGTACCAACTGATGAAACCGCAGGGACAGTCACTGTGCCAGCTATAATTTATAAAACAATACATTATTACTATTTTCTTCTACATATAGATAGAATATACAGGTATTCAGTCCACGCTTACATTTACTACACCATTAATGAATATATGAAGAGTTTAATTAACATTTTGATAAGGTAAACGTCTCTCAAAAATAAATGCTTACCAGACATTGTCTGCGTCATTTGAGTATCAGCAGAGGTTTGCTCATTGGTGAAGAAAGAGGTATTGGTTCCATCTATTAATGGCGTTGTATTTCCGGGAGACATACTAACAGGCATGACAGCTAAAAAAACAATAACTCATATAACCTGTTTATATTAATCAAGTTAATTAAAATTATTGAAAATAAAAATAAGTGTTGAGGCTATTAATAGTGCAAAATAAAACAATAAGCTTACAATGATTCATTCTCTTAGGCAGCCACATTGCGCGCGCGTCCATTGTGTCGGGAGGCTCCAATTTAGGTGCTATAGCCCTCTGTTGCCCCATCACCATTTGCTGAGAACTAGTTATAGACATTCCTTGACTGATATTTGGCATTTGTGGTGTTCCCGGAGACATCTGTGTGGGAGCCGAGGCCATACGTGGTGATGCCATTTGGGGAACATTTGTACCCATTTGAGGAGTACCGGGACCCAATTGAGGTGTACCAGGAACCATCTGTGGTGTTCTAGGTCCCATTAGGGGCGTACCTGGCCCCATTTGGGGCGTTGCAGGCCCCATCTGTGGTGTGCCAGGTCCCATCTGCTGATTGTGATTTACTTGCATCTGGCTACCTTGATGGTTTAGCATTTGTTGTGCACTTGGGGAGTGAACCATTTGTTGACTAAGCGGTGGAGGCCCACCGGGAGGTCGGATCGGAGGGCGCGGCCCATGTGGTGAGAACATGTTCGCAACGCCCTCTGGCGCTATTGAGACGGAAAATGCAAAATAAAATTATCATGCATTGCAACTTAAAATAGTTTAAAACGAAACAAATAAATATAACAAAATACTTTGTTTAATAAATCTATGTGGACTTACTTTGGCCCTGATTAATAATCAAGTTTGTTGTCTGGAACTGCTGGTGATGGTGTGGTAAAGTTGAATGATGGTGTCTTGGACTGGTCGCGTGGTGCTGAATGGTCACCAATTCCCCGGTGTCCATGTCCATACCGTTGCCGCTGAGACCTGCCGTGTATTCATCTTTCACTAATCTACTGGGTCCTGATTGGAGTGTAAGACCAGAGAGATCTGAAATAATCAATGTTACCTATAACTAGCAACTAATAAGGACCATATCAGTCCAGTTTGTTTGTGTCTAGAAAGATCAAATTTTTCATTATAGTAGACAATAACGACGATTTTAACAAACCGTCGAGACGAACGAAGTGCTTACTTTAATTACTTACTATATTTCTCTTAAAAAACAGTTTTGTACATTTTATTTGGTTTGTTGTTCCCGAACTAGCCGTAATACCTGTATTTCGGGGACCAGTTCACTTGATAATAAGTGATTATGAGTAAGCATAAGACTTGGAGCTACTTAAAGTGGTATACACAGACCACATTGCTTGCTTGAGATATAAGGTATTAAGTCCTGTTACTCCAGTAATTTCACTAGCATACAACACCCTTCAAACCGGAACACACCAATGTTTGCATATTACCTAGACTGTCTCCAGTAGCAAATATCTACTACCAGTATACATACCATCAAGAGGTTATGTATAATGACTCTTTTGATCAAATCGAAGTCACAACTTGTTAAATTATTAAAAATAAAAAAGTATTATATTATTTGGCTATGAATTATGTTTTCTCTTTTACTATCTAAATCTTCAATTTAAAATACCTACCAATACCAGGCGATACCACTCTCTCATAGTGGTAAGGATTCACACAAACGGAGTCGCATTTAAGATCGAAAGCAAATTGACAAAACTTAACGTGTTTCAGCTCATTCTTGTGAAGATCAGGCCAACGCCAAATTCGTGCATAAATCACATGAGGAAATCCTTTTCGGCCGGCAACCTGTAATACAATGAAAATTTGAAATGCTCGGTTTTGCTGGCTCCTGATACCCATAGTGAAGTTTGAACAATGGTAGTGATTCAAAACCTACTATGTTAGCATATAACTCTCATATTGTATATCTGATGCAATTATGACAATGCTGTATTCTGACAACCAAAGTACTCTAAGCAAAAATGCTTCACCATCTTTGGCTACATTGTCGCTGATCAAGTGTTAGCCTATTTTTAATAAAATAAATAGACTGACAAAAGATTTGTTTTTATTACTTTAACTAATCACTACTATGTTTGAAATAAATAAGAATGACCTATTGTTACATAAAAGTAATAAAAATTAATATACTTTGTTTGTAGTGCTTTGTAAACTGAAAAATACAAAACAAATAAATGACAACTGCTGAGTCATCAAGATCAGTCAGGGATACTCACAAACAATATGATTGGCAATATTATCATATAATCCCCATCAACCCGGGGTAATATGGTGGAAGATGGCTCAAATCCTTTCATTATTGGGGGAGGCCTACATGTAATAGTGGACATCAATTGGCTGATAATGAAAATGATGAATATGATCATACTAATCCTCCCAAAAAAATTTTTTTTGAGTTTATGTTTATCTTAAACCAGGGAACAGTATTTTGCAAGCTAATTATCCAAAGATTAGGGAAAAATCTAATGAATATTTTAAATACAAAACAGGTAAAATGAACTCAATGTGTACTGTTGTATGTTTAAGTTAGTAGATTATTAACAGTTAATAAAAAAAAAACCTGTAAGCGTCCATCGAGTGTCCTCTGTATTGTAACACATTTACTGGGGTGTGCTCCATTGGTTGTGATAGCCGTTATCAGTGAATCTAGTTCATCTCTTTTCTCCTTTAGTTTTTTTACAAGTGACTCTATAGCGCGTTTTGAAAAACCTTCACTCTCTCCACCTTGTCTATGACACATAAGGGAGTGAACTATACTAAGACAGGCATCGGCAGAAGTAGGTGCTGTAGTATTCATGGCTGAAATATAAAACAACCATAATTAAGTTTTAACCATAAACAAATTAGTTAATACTATTTTTGTTCCATATAATGTTAATCATGAATCAATTAATCTACTTAACTTATATGATCTAGACAATTTTTTTTTATTGTAAAATTACAAAAGTAACAGTACATTCACCTGATGATAAGTGATACATCTTACTAATTGGTGATACAGATGTTTATACAATAAAATTTTGCGAAGCACTGCATTTGGCCATGAAATCCTGGGACATAAGTTAGCAGTTTTAATTGGTTAAATAAATTAATAGCTATGGTTAACTTTAATCCAAAATAAAATAAGTTTCTGTGAATGGGAAGGGAAACATGCATTATTGTGGTGCCCACTAAGATGAAGTTTTGTAGCTCTCACCAAACACCAACGCTAGATAATTTTTATACAAAATTAAAGTTGGAAATAATAATGAGAGTATATAAATTATTTTATTACTAGTAACCTTTACTTTCAGGTACTAAGCTTGAAGTAGTATAGTATCAAAGGTATTGTTTTTATTACTTATAATTATACTGACAATTCACACCACATTTAACTAAAAAGTAGAAATACAAATTAAATTATCAGCACCATAGTTCTAATAATCATGACTTGTAATGAGAAATATAAGTTTACAAAACTACAAAATTGTTACATAATAATTTAAAGCAATGAAATACTTCTGGAAATATTAAAATTAAATTTAGCATTAAAATAATTTATTTAAATTTTATAAATATGGTAAACCAAAACACAAACAAAACTCAGGCAAACATATTTTTCAGTCTTATTTAGACAAAAATTAAGTTAAAAATATAATAATTTATATAAAATATTTATTAATGAGTTACTATAATTTATACGAGACATATATTTTGTCCTACAAATTAATAAACAACCAATAATGACCATGTTAATAGTTATTTTATGCCTAAAAATACACAAAAGTATATGAGTAGATATTTAAATATCTTACACAAGAGGATTACCAAACTAGTCTCTCAAATATAGTAAGAAAAAAAAAAACAAAAATAATACATGCGTGAACAAACTAAAATTTAAGATTAATGAATTACAATTGTACTAGTGCAGATTGTTTAGACAAATCTGTAATTTCTCATCTATTAATAACAACAAAAAATACACATAGTTCCACAAATGTTAGTAATATTGATAATGACTAATAATTACATTAAGCTTGAATAAGTCGCAGGACCCCTAATCGATATTTGGTAAATATTGTTAATAAGTTTACTGACAATTAAAAATGTAAAAACTAAGATCGTTAGAAAATAGTTATTTAATAGACGACAAAATCATTAATAAAACAAATCATGCTTTTACCTGTCTTTTAAATACAAAATAACGCCAATATTTATTCGCAGGACACTGGAAATATAATACTAAATTCATCGATAATTATGAAAATTGATTTCCTTTATTCTAAGATGATACCAAAACAGAATGCGACATTTTAATAATCCATAGGCAATATAGATATAGAAAACATTGCCAGTATTCGTCATTTTTAAATCTATTTCAGTTCTGACTAATCATAATATCATGTTATCTAAATAAATATACATATTAAAATTAATAGTATTTGTATAAAATAGAAATCGTATTTCACCTTCAAAACTTCTAAATTATGCATACTTCCAAGAAATAAGGCCTGCTAAATGATGCTAAAGGAACCAACTGTTTTAACAATTAATAAAGATAAAACCAACTGCAGATGAAAGCTTGAAAACAAAATATTTTTATAAGATCTGGTTATTATTTTTCTAACACATATTTCACATACTTTAAATTACAATATCAAATGCACTAAGAGTTTATCTCTCTATTTATCTACATAAGTTTTAGGTATTTTTGTTTTAAATTGCTATTCACTTGGAACTTATAAGCTTAATGAAGTATATTAGAATATATAATGAAGTATATAAGAAGAATTTAAATAAAAATTTTCATGTCATTTTAAGTATCTCAAAATGGAACGTATGGTTTTTATTTCGTGGAGGCTGACATTGACAGCCAAATTTGACAAATTTTCGTTTTCAAGTTTTGATGGCAATTAAAAACGGGTCAAAATAATTAGATGTTATTGCGTTTGTTTAATTTTTAACACGAGAGTGTGCAATAACAGTACCCCTCTTTGAGTGTAATTAATAAAGTGGGTGGATTTTGTTGGTTAATTAGGGAGTCTTTTTCTGTGTCATGCACATAAAGTCGACAAATCGTATTGATAATGAAAAATGAAGGGTGTCGATAATTTTCCACCAGATCGTGAAGGGATGACACACAAACCGATCATAACATGTAAGTATACGAGTCTTAATTGATAGTTAATTTTATAACAGACTGGGCACTTAATAACTTGATTCCCCGTGAGTTTCCGTCGTCCCCGTTTTGACCGCTGCAAAAATAATATATTTTGTTTTCTACCTTTATTTATATTAGCTAAAATTTTTATGACAACGTTTTTCATACAGTTTAACAAACCATTTTGAATGAATGATACTATTAATTATTGTTGTTGTAACAAATCAGGTGCTGGAGATTGGAACTTATTTTGCACTTTAGAGGCACCTTTAGTTGCTGCAATACCTCAGGATTCATGTGAATGGAGAAGGTCATATGGCCGCATCACGAAGTCTGTCTTTTTAGAAGCATCCTTTATAAAATATAATAAGGATAAAGTGCAATCAGAATTTAATCTCTTGAAACGCCCAATTTTCCATATTTTTTTGACTGATTGTGTGGTAAGTTTGACTGTTGTAATAATTATTCATTTAAGTATACTTCATTATTAGTACTATTTGTGGTCATAATCTTGACTTGTCAATTTTTTGTAATAAAATTTAATATTATTGTTAGAAGTTATTACTAACAAAAAATTCATTTACATTAAAAAAAAAAATTATCATATTCTCTAAACTTAAATTTTTTTCAGGACATAGAATATTATAAAACTACATTAAGAGAAGAAGTAGAATCATGGCTCAAGCAAATGGAGAAGAATGGTATAACAGATTGGATGATAGTGTTAGTAGAAACTTATGACATACGGAAAACAAATAAGTTATTACCTAGAACAACAGTTTTAGACAAGATCAAGGGAGATTTTGCAGGAAAGCAAACAGAGGATAGATTTCTTTCAGTTATAAATCCTATAAAATCAGAGGCTCGTAGTGCAGACTCTTGGCGTTCATTTGTTGCTAAAATAAGACACTTTGTGTTGGTAGCTTATAACAAAGCTTTGATTAAATTTGAGGAGTACATGAGAGAAAAAAGAGAGAAAAGAAATGATCCAGAGTGGGACTTTTGTACATATTTTATTTTACAGGTAAATGTAAAAACTTGTGTGTAATAACATCTATACATTCTAATTAACATTCATAGAGAGATTTTAATGTCAGCAATATTTCAATGCAACCAAAAACTCAAGTGCAATAGTGGTTAGTTATGTTCAAAATATAACATTTTTCTTTAAGGTAGTGGTAAGGCATGTAAGATATTGAACTTGTGATAAATAAATTAATCTCTGGTAATAATGTGGTAGTAGTTTGGATATATGCTGAACCATTGTAAAATTACTTCTGTTTTTTATTTTTACTCCCAAAGCAATAACACAAACAAGATGTTCACCAAATGAATAGTGATATGCTTGTCTATAACAATATGGTGCTAGTTATGATGGTATACACTGCACTGCATTGCGCTTATTGCCTTGAAACTTAAGGTGTTAAGTACCATTACCGTTTAAACTGAAATATGACAATGTATGATACTAATGTTTGGTTACACAAGTGGGTGGACATTCCACCAGTTGTACATTAATAAAGTAAAGATGAATTAAATTACAGGAACAATTGGCATTTGTGCTTGAAATGCTTGGTTTATATGAAGAAGCTCTAGTCCAGTATGATGAGTTAGATGCTCTATTTTCACAATTTGTACTAAATTCTAATGTTGCTGAAAGTCCAAAGTGGCTTGATACTTTTAGACAACCAATTACTTCCTGGCAAGCAGTTAGACTAACAGCTTTGGTCCCTCAACATTTAAGAGAACATATTATTAAGAAGAAAGCTTCTTTGTTGGACTTTAGAAGTTATCTGTACCAACGCCAAAGTGCCATGTTATTATTAATGTATAAACCTTGGGAGGTTAGTTATGAATACCTTATATTTATTAATAAATGTTTGAAATATTTTTTCTATAATGGGTTATCACTTATCCACAATTGCACATGATGCTAAGTGACAATGAAGCAATGTCTTGTGAAGATGCTTTCATAGAATACTCTGGGTCACACATTAATATCTGGAGCACAGCAATACTGTAATGAAGAGATATTTACAATATGAAGATGGTAACTAGCCAGGAAGATTTAAAGACACCGTACCACTCAACAAAATCCTCTACAAGATGGCCTAGAATCAAAGCATAGAACTCTTTATTACTAGGAAAGAGTTTAATTATTATGGAACAAAAGTAATTTACTTACATTTAATATTTTGCAACTATTACTACAAATATAAACTCATTGTTATATAGCATAAACAATTGTTATAAAAAATTCTGTTTTAAGAAACCAAAAAACTACTACAACAGTATAAAAGCAATTATCAAAGCCAATTTCTGTTGTAATTATACCTAATTAATGTTACAGTTGGAATTTGTAAAAGCACATATGAGTTAATAAGTGGATACTGAAATGTAATAATTACTAGATAAACTCTTAGTTAGAAACCATGTATTTTCTTCATGGCTAACCATCTGTTAAGTGCAATTATTGATATACTACTGTTTAACTTTGGTCATTAGCACCTTATAGTATTGGCAATACAACACATAATTATCTTGATTTAGTATACAATTTATCAATTGTTTAATTATTTTGATGAAGCACTTTTTTTATTAAGAAATCAACAGTTTATATAACATTCATATTTTTCTATAAATTATCTTACATTATATTGCTTCAAATAATTCTTAAACATTCCTGTTTTGTATTTGTCATTTAGGGATACAAAGATACCAAATCTACTGACACAGTATTATAGTTTTAGTTTTAATCTCTTTATTATTATTTCTTTCAAGCTCACATAAGGTCCAAACTCATGCTCCCATTAATTGCATTGGGAATGTCTAGATAAATTTAAAAATAGTATATCTATTACCCAAAAATAAATAATAAAATTTATGTGAAAGTGTCAAAGAAAATTATGTTACTAGAAGAATAATAAATATGCATGTAGATAGATGGAGTACAGAATAACCAATGAAGAGATAAATGGATTCTATGAAAGTGAATATTTGTACAAAAGTCATGGTTTGTCAGTTAACAAATGATAGAAAGAAATGGAAAAATAAAATATGTTATGCCGCCCCCATGAATATGAAATGGGAGCAGAGCAGGGAGATGATTATATTGTCTTAATTCCACAGATCGCGTCGCGGTGTCTTAGCACAGTACACAATACAACAGTTGAGTTGTCACTATTGGGTGTGAGTGCGGTGGAGGGTGCTGCGGCGTGTTGGGCGCAGCTGGCGTGTGCGGAGACGTTGCGTGCCTGCGAGCGCCTCGCCGCGTCCGCTTCTGCCTCCGCACCCGGCAATAACGCAGTGGAGTTGTGTACAGCTACACAGGCTCCTTTGTTGCATAATGCTAAAGATAAGGTATATCGAAATTGTCAATCTTTTATAACATTGAAATTTACTTACATATATTTTTGGTTATTTATTTGGTTATAACGTTAAAAAAGTTCTAAGAAACCTTACGGCAAAGCAATGGTGATGTAATTAATTTTTATCATGTTGGAAACACTTAATCATATCCTATGAACCATATCCATACACCATGATTTTTTTTTATGGTGATGTTGATGCTCTCGTTCACTATTATGGCCGCGAAGGCTCCATAGGTTCGCTGAGCTCGCGGATCCGGTCTCCGCAAAATGAACTGTCTGAAAAATATAAATAAAAATGTAAAGGAAAGGAGAAAGCCGAGAGATAAAGGACGCGGAGAGTGTCAAAGAGATGGACAGAGACATAAATGGGAAAAAAAGGGGAGAGATAATCCGATAGGTACTTATGTATGTACACCATGAAATTGTATTACGTAATAATTCAGATCCCTGCTGAACTTAACAGCACCGTTAATTTTTCTTAATTTTCTATCTTACACCGACTTTATTTTAAGACTAGGACTCTATAATAAAAATCGTTTTTAACAAACTTATCTAAATTAATAGGTGGGGGACGTAAATTCGCTAAAAGATTGCCATACCATCTTTACAGTTACATGAGCTTGGCAAGTTATGCGGCCTGTTACCTGGTTCTCCGGATCCAAGTTCTGAACAATTGCATTTAGTTGTGATGCTATCAGCGGGTATGGGGGACAGTGAACCAAATAATGCACAGCCAACGCCCACCGACAGACTAAAAGAAGCATTATGCAGCAAGACAAGCTTCCAGCAATATTACCTTGAACTAGCAGAACTAGCAATGGGAACGTATAAGCATATAGGAAGGTTGAGGTTTGTAAAAAATGCAACAATTATAAAACATAAAACATTTAACTTTGTCTGTGGTACAGTGGGTAAGTACGTTAAGTTACGTTTTATAACATAAATCCCAATTACCAGTCAGAAGCAACAGGTTATAAAAGTTTGTTTAGCGGCAAGATTTCTTCGAACCCCACTGACTAGCTTCCTCCCTCATGTTATAAGTGTGCTGCTATAATAGCTAGGCAGTGTTTCACTTGTTAATTTATAAGAATCGGAGTAATCCAGGCGAGCACGCTTTATCATTCGCGGTGTCGTTGTCACTTAGAACTGTGTAATTGAAAGTCATATGCTTAGTCATTAATAATGAGAAAGATATTTTTTCTTTGCGACAGATTTGCGCGACAAATCGGTCGCGATCTTGCATCTTTTTATTCTGAATTGGGTGAAACGGGCAAGGCTGTAGTGTTCCTAACAGATGCACTACGTTCATATGAGGAGCAGGGTTGGAAGGACCTCGCTGCCCAAACTCGTCTTGAACTGGTAGCCGCTGCTAAGAAGATGAATGATATAGATAGGTAACTAAAAACGTTATTTAGTGTTTTTTTTTAATCTATTACTTTATTTATACTGTTAGGTCTCTGTTGCCTCAGACTCTTTATATAATATATCAACTTTTCTGCTGCCATGCACTAAATAGTTTCCAAACATTGGTATGATTGGATAAGTTGGGCGCAAAGGCTACATAAATTATTGGGCGTAACTAGGTTTCCCTTAGCAACGAGCAGTGTGTTGTAGTGTAATACATTTATATTACTTTGTTATTAATAGGCATCTCGTTGCTTTGCCAAATAAAAAAAAATTTTAATGATGTATGAGGCTTTATGTATACCAGGACGTCCTTTATTTATAGTATTTCTGTTCCGACCCAGGTACACAAAACTCTCAGCAAGGATCGCAAGCACTGCAGAATTAGAAATTCTAGTCAGAAACTTCTATTTTGAAGAGATGATGAAATCAATTCGAGAGAATCTCTCGAACAGACAGGAGCCAGTACTGACTGAACTTAACGATTGCTTCAAAGTAATATCCGCGACCTTACTGCCGTCCGAGCGTGGTGTTTACATCACTGATAATAAGGTCGAATGTTGCTTGGTTGTGGAAAGCTATCTGCCTAAGACTGTAGTATGCACCAGGGCTGCCATAAGTACAGAGATATGTAGAGAGGACAAGCAGACTGAGAAACGAACTCCAGTTAAAAGTTATAAGACTGATTTAAGTGTTAATGGTAGCGTAGGTACACCAGTTAATTCACCGAAAAAGTCATCCAGTGACGTCTCCGTCGTCAATGACACTAGTAATTTAGTAACAAGGTAAGTAGTTTTATGTCCATATGTTATGTATTATGTGATAGAATGTTTTATATTAATTTGAAACCCATAAATCATCTTAAATTTTAACTTAATTATAGTTTGATTAGTTTACTCTTTTTAAAAACATATTATGTTTATTTTTATAAACAATGAACTAATTAATTCAACTAGTGTTAAGTGACAATGAGACTGTAGATGGTGAAAGTTGTCCAAACAAGTGCTGTCTCATACATGTTGACAGCTGGAACACGGCAATTCTGTTATGGTAGCAGATGTACACTGTATTAGGTAGTTAACTAGGACAAGTCTAAAAAACCTTACCACTAAATAAACTCTACAACATGTAACTCCGAAATCGGACTATGCTTCTCCGTATTGCAATTGGGTAACTTCTGCACCAAAGAGGCAGTACAAACAGTGGTTTTAGTGATAGTCTCATTAAAGGAGGAATTTATTTTCAGTATAAGACTGGATGATTTGAAACCAAAAAATCCTTTACTCAATCCGCTACACTTCATTATTAAATTGCACTACAAAGAAGACAAAAGCCTTCAAAAAGCTACAGTTGAGTGCCAAAATCCTAAAATGACGTTAAAACGGTCCGAAAGTACGAAATACAGAAAGCCTTCCGTTACTGTAAGGAATAATTTCGCCAGCGCCCTCTGCAGCAGTAACATAGCTTTAACACCTGGAAAAAATGAAATATGTGTGGAGTACATTGCAAAAAAATGTGGTATATTTAAACTTGGCCAAGTTTCTTTGTTGGTGGAGGGAAAATTGGAGTTTTTATCTAACTCCTTGATAAATAACAAAATAGGTTATGAAGTGGTAACACAAGGTATAAATGTACTTTTAAATAAAGTGGAACCGAAGAAAGATCTGGTTGCTGGATTGGAGCATGAAATGGAGTTAGTTGTAACTAGTGGAAGTTCATGTATTCAGGAGGTAATTAAAATTATGTATAATAGCTCAAAGTGAAGCCCTAAAAGGTGTGAGGGGTCCCACACTACACCTAAGGGGACCCAAGTCAGTATTATCTTAACGCTACATTGTTATGGGTAAGCGCTTTGCTTACTATCAGATCTTGTCGCTTCATCGCTTTGTTGAAAAAAACCAATAAATTGTAATAATTAAAATATCTAAATAATTTCAGAATGCAATAATTCACCTGAAAACTTCAACGGGTCTACTGATACGGTTTGCTAAAGAACTGTCGCCTATGTGCAGAGAATTGGACATCAGCATACCGGCTTGCGGGCCGTTTGCTTCAACTCGTGTTCCGCTGCGACTCTTTGCTAGCCTACAGCCGAAAAGGGAGAAGACTGTTGAACATACTGTAAGTATATTTTTAACTTTCTGGTCGGCATCGTCCTAAGTTATTTTAGAATATATTCATTTCTTAATCTGGTGAAGAGACGTGGATGAGAAGTGGGCCTTTAAAAGATCTCTTGTGCTCCTGGGGAGAAATCAGCGTTTTATAAAATTAATTATAATTCGTTATCTGTTACTACACTGGGAACTTATTAAAATATTTAATCTATATTAATGAAAGTTATGTATATGTGTACCAATAAATTTTTACAGGTGTGGTTAAATTGTCCTTGGTGGGAATCTGTAATGGAAGTTCCTTTACATTTCTCTCCACCTATGATCGCCGTATGGCGTCTCCATACATCCAACACAAGAAAGTTTGTTCACGTGACAGTAAAATCTACGGTAGCTCATCTCATTCAGTTCACGCTCATAGAGCCAAAGTTAGAATGCGATGGAAACACTACCTTGTCCGATTTGAATCCGAAGGGTGCAGAAGATACGGTAAAACATAGCTACTTCGATTTTCATATAAATATTATATTTTTAAATGTTCATAAAAGATATTACCATGTTCTGTGACATGTTGAAAAAATTCTCAAGTTTTTCCTGTAAACACAGACTTGAGTTGACAGAAATTTGTTCAGAATTTTATAACTTTTAATTTGGTTAGAACATAGGAACCTTTTCGAATAACACCCATAATAAACAAAGAGACATATTTAAAAAATAGTCGTTTTCCAGAGAAACTACAATAGCTTAAAAATAATGAAATAGTCAATTCTATGTACATTTATCTCTAGTACTTTAGATTTAATCTCCATAATATATTTACAGGTGGTAGCATCCGACGGGACGACAGCGTCTTTCATGTGGGAATTGCTCAAAGACCCCTTAGTGAAAGCCGGACCCATGAAAGCGACCTTTACAGTTCAATACCGTCCAACAAACTCGGAAACTCCTTTGAGATCTTTTGTCTGTCCATTCGACATACAGGACTATACAACTTTATTCGTTATAAGGACAAAACTGGAGCCCGGTAAAGGTTCAGAATTCTGTAGAGCTTCCCAAGTTTACTGTATGCAACTTACTCTGCAAAGAGTTAGTATTATTTTTTACATATTTTAATATAATTTAGCACTCGTAAAACATATACATATACGAATATAAATCAGTAAAATCTCTTATAAACAATGACTGGATTGAAAGAATAGTTTAATTACTTATTATCAAGTCACAAACATCAAAATGTTGTTATTTTTTAGTTAGGTTTTTGTTTTTATATTTTAAAAATAACGTATTTACAGGTCAATGAAACAGAATATACATCACTCATGTATGAAGTGTTGGCTGATCAAACCATGTGGGCGGTGTTAGGACGTACCGCAGGTATTTCACCATAATATTCCTTAACTACCTTTGTGGCGCCGCAGGTTATTTAGATTTGATACAACTGGACATAAATTGAAAAACTCAATGATGCTGGCCGGGTTCGAACCTTGTACCGTCTGCGTGGAAGGCAGGCGTAGAAACCACTAGGCTTTTAGGTCTTGGGTTTGATTCTAGGGCTACACATTGTAGAGTTTGGATATTTGTGAAGAATACTATTTTTTTTATGTATTAATATTTATTGCTTGCAGGGGTGATAACGATGGATGGTACATCACCTGAACCCCAGCTTGTGACCTTGGATGTGATGCCACTCGTCGCTGGCTACCTGCCCCTACCTACGGTCAGATTGTCTAAGTACATAGCAGCCAACACCAAAGGTAATGGGGGCTGCTAATGAATTTTTAATGGATCATAACTATCTATTTACAGATGAATTATCGAGTAATTTTTGATTTTAATCTGACATTGCGTGAACTGGCGGCAAAACTTTATTTATTGAAATTTTATGAAGATCCAAGTTACCCTGATGTTATTGTTAACATTAAAGCTTTATTACTGTATAATATTGTTTAGCTCACGCAAATTAAATTGTAAATTTTTTATTGCTGAATATTATTGTCACCAAAGAGCAGTGGTCAAATATTATTGTGCATAAGTTTGAAGTTCATTGCAGCTAATGAAATTACTAAGGTAACGAGATATAACATCTAGTTATAAGAACACCTAGCATAATGAGGAGCAGTGTATACTATCCTAACTAATGCCCCATAGTGAGGGGGATACAATTTATCAGCAGTTAAAAGTCTTGCTGGTCTTGTTGTTTTGCGGAACAAAAAATAATTAGCTTTTAAATTCTTACGTTCACAGATCCAAAGAAAGATATCTCAGCTCATCCGCGCTTAGAGCCGTTCAGCCCGGGGCAAGTTTACCATGCGGGTAAGGCCACTCAAGTTCATGTATTACCGCCAGCACCTAAGGACCACCTCGATGCAACAGTCTGAAGAACTTCCTTCCAAACTCATGTATATACATAAGAGAAGAAATAATTCTTTCAGGTAAAGCTAAAATTTATGGCAATTGACTTGTTAACAGTAAAATGTTTGTGTACTTTTAAAAAATGGTGAGAAACTCATTTGTGATTATGTACCTTGCACTGAATAATTTTTTTTTAAATGGTGAAGGACATCGAAGATCATTTGCCATCATGTTTCCTGAACAGAATAAAACCTTTTTTTAAAAAAAAATCTTCAAATGGAAAACATAAGCAGCTTATATTGAATTTTTAATATATAATGTTTCATTCAAAATACCTGTTGCAAGATCTGGCAATATAATAATTTAAATAACACAATTTTTTTACGGTGAAATAACCTAACACTTGAACAGTGAAACATGCTTGCAGAATACTCGTAAATCTTTTATGATGGTAATGATGGCAGTTTTACAATATGATATAGGTAGCTAGGCAAGTGGATTCGAAAAAATTATTTTTAACCAAACATCATAATTTGTTTCTTTCAAATCTAACATGCGACTTTTGTGTTAGAATGTGTGCAATTAGATACTATGTGTCAGAGTCAAACTATATGCAAATACTATAAGTAAGTCAATATCTGCCTTATGATACTCATTAGTTAAAAATACAAGAAAAGACACTATACTCACACTATACAAAATGTTAATTCAGGCAAGCCTTTCCGTTATCTGAATATGACTTGTTGGTGTGAGATGAACTGCCATAGTATATCTTCTGGTGTAATTTTTTTTACTTTACAAAGCTCTAAAATGAAAATTGCGTTCAGTTATGTTGACTCTCCAGGCAGAAGCAAGTGCTTTGTTGGTGCCCAAATCTAAAAGTTTATGATCATATTATCTTTGATATTAGACACCTACCAACTGTTCAGAAATTTCAATAGAATCACATAGTATAA
Source organism: Pachliopta kotzebuea (assembly GCA_018246255.1). Classification (NCBI taxonomy): domain Eukaryota; kingdom Metazoa; phylum Arthropoda; class Insecta; order Lepidoptera; family Papilionidae; genus Pachliopta; species Pachliopta kotzebuea. The sequence continues at coordinate 16,630 of DWLS01000741.1, forward strand.
AAATGACTCAAAATAAAACGAAAGTAATGAGTTCATTTAACATTAACGTAAACAATGAATAGGACTTTAACATGTTTGTTATTACCCAAAAATTTAAAGTTAACTTGCTTGCTTTTTAAAAATGTTCCAGTATCTTTGGTACAATTTCAGAAGTTTAAATATTTCGTGTACAAGAGGTAAGTAATACATTGGTCATAAATGTTTTTTTTTTAATTGAATTCTATGGAAAGTAACTGCAGATAGCTCGTTCTAAATTATTGCTCAAGTTTCGCAATATTTTATTATTATTAGCCGTCAGACGTTCATTGCTGGACATATGCTTACCCCAAAGATATTCTCCACACTGATCGGTCATGTGCTTCCCACAACCAATTTTTTGTCTCATAATATTCAATACGGGTTGTGATGATATTCACATAACATGTAATTCAATATTATTTCGATATGAATTGTTAAAATTTAGCTAAAAGTCTTAGCTGTATATAAATGAAGCAATATATAAATATTAACCAGCTCTTAATGTTACCACTACTGGGAATTCTATTACTGGGGTTACACGAAGACGGTACCTTTATATGCGTACCTATAATTATAAAATGCATTTGCAAAAAAGAATTATGGACCATCAAACATTGTGATACAAACTATTATGCTTCATAAATATGAATAATCGGCACTGATTTTTCTTTTTAATATAGTAAATATTGTTTATAAATTCTATTAATAATCAATAATATGTAAATGATGAAAAGTCTATTTTGATACGACAATACCAATTATCTATGAACTTGTGCTGGCTACTAAAAAAATACCTTAATATTAATGACTTGTACAATCATATATTTGCAAATAATGTATAGAAACTATCGAAATATGTTTCAACTAATTTGTTCCCGATTGAAATAAAAGCAAATCATTAAAATTATTTCGTTGTTACCATCATCTCAATCATTAGGTGTCCATTGCTTTGTCACTACTCCATAGAAGAGATAGCCTTGCGCTGATTTGGAGTCTAATGGGAAATTAATTATTATAACTTCTTAATTCTTTTTACTTGTACCTCAGCCGTGTTTATCATATGCAATTTAACCTCAATTTATAACAAAAAGTAAGATTTAATCATTTCTTTACATATTAATTAAATCTTAGTTTAACTAAAAACCATTATTATCCTTTCCATCTTTCCAAGTAATGAAATAAATTATAACTGACCATTAATTTTAGTTTAATTAGAAATTTTGTTTGCATTGAAATGAAATGTGTTTTATGTTTTCTATTATACAAAGTAATCTAAAATTTTTCATTAGGTTTTCTATCGCAATAATAACAAGTATACATATTTGCTATATATTCTAGATTTATTTATGTGCAATTCAATCTAAAACTCATGCACCTCAATTATATAATCAGCCTGTGGGCGGTCTCTTATTTACCCAAAGGCAAATTTATTCTTATTTTGTTCATGACAATTTTAAATGTTAATGTTACGGGATTAAATATATTGTGCAATGCCCATACATCCATATAATTGTTTATTTTAATACTCTGCATAAGATTCTAGGTGTATATTATTTTCACTAATTAAATATCTTACTCAAAGCCATAGTGTTGATTTCTATGAATAAATTATTGCCTAGTCTCCGAGCTTGTCTGCTTCTGTCTAAATTTAAGTCCTATTATGTTATTTAATTATCGGTGCTAAAGTTATTAAAACCAAACCACATAAATGATGTCATGTATTAACAAATGATTATAATTTCTTGTGTTTTAATTACATGTAATTTTTTTCAATCCCTAATTTTTTCGTATATTTGTTTTCTTATGTTTCACGTATGTATGTTGCATAAATAATGATTACATTTTGGGTTTTATTGTTTATAATCCAAAGAATAGCGTTATCTTAGTTTATTACAACCAATAGTTCCAGTGCAATAATATTTGGGACTTTAGATTATTTCAATTACATTTGCAATAAATCTTTTCGCATACTACACAGATAATCAAAACTATATTAATGCAAAATTTGCATAATTTAAGATAGGAATATTCAAAAATGTTTATATTTTGTTTTACTATGTTTAAAAATTTGTAAAAAAGTAGTAGTTAAAAATATTTTTTTTGTAATTGTCTGTAGGCATTCTCATATTTCTGTAGTGTTGTTTAAGTTTTATAATATGCAATATGTTAGATATCTGAAGTGTATGAGATGTAAATAGACATATAACTGTATAACTGAAGATTGTATTTATATTTCATACAATGTATAAAAATTAGATTTATGAATATAATGTTTATTGTTATAAGAGTTGTTTTATTTTCATCGCAATAGAACTTTTTTCTGCTATAGATAAATAAAGGAATGCAATTTTGTTTTATTTTTTAAATTACGGTACCTTAGTTAAAGGTTAATAACAAGCACGATACGTATGGAAAGTTAATTTTGCAATTTTTTAAGTCAAAATGCTTGTCAGTCTTTCCCTAAAAAAAAAGCTCTTCGGATGTATACATAATGAAAGTATACGAAAAGATATTACAGCTAAGTTTATTTTAAACATATACACACTTGAAAGAAAAAGCATTTTTTTCATCTTTTGTGAATTACTTAAACAGAATGTATTTAACTTCCATATATATTAATTATCTGTTTACAATGTCACCAACATAAAATATAAATTTGATAAGTCGTGACATTATTGTCAGTTAATAAATTTTATTACGATTTTGGGAGAAAATCGATACTAGAATCAAATCTTTTACAGCACATGATGTACAGTAGCTTACGTAGTCTTACTGGTAGAGTATTATGTTAAATAAAATTTATATAATCAATACTACTTTTACTTACTATAAAATGTTTTACTTTCTTAAATTGTTTTATTAATACATTGCTATTTTACTATACATCAAATATTACAGTAATTAACAGTTAACTGTTTACATCTAGTTTATATTTGCATTAAAAAAAGTGTTAAACAACCACAGTACAGTATTTTTGTTTGTAAAACAGATTTTTATTTCCATGAGCCTTTATTTACTTTGGTATTGGTATTTATTTAATTTTAACGGGTAACATTGCTTGCTGCAGAACGTTTAAACGTTATGTTGGCAGATGTTGATTGTATTTGTCATGTTGTGGACTGATCATCAAAATTGATGAAGTTTGTTTTGTCTCCAAACTTTGGCCTTATTTTTGTGAAATTTAAGTGGACATGAGATAAATTATACATTTATTAACAAAAAAAATTGCGAATGGAGCTATATTGGCAACAATTTCCATACAATGGAGTACTGTAGTAAAATTTAAAAATGAGTTAAGTGCTTTTCTTCGCTCGTTGGATGTCACACGCGATTCTTAGAGTGGAAAATTAAAATTTTTGCGATAGAATTGTTATATGCACGCAGCGGGAATGACAATAATGGCAGTTTCTGTTGGCGAAATTTGCGAGAATACGAAGCTGGCACGGGAAATGGCTCTGATGGGAAACTACGAATCTGCACTTGTGTATTACGAGGGAACGGTTCAGATGATCCACCGACTTCTGATGACAATTGCTGATCCAACTCGCAAGTCGAAGTGGCAGTTGGTAAGTTGCATGTGCTTCTATTGTATGTTTTACAGCATCGCCTTGAATATTGAATTTGTTTCCTTATTCGATGAAATAGTTAATTAACATCACCATATGAAGGCCGAAGGTCATACGGATGGAAACTCTGTGTAAAGGGATATTTATTTTGTGTATTAATATTTTTACCTACAATAGGTAAATATAACTATTTCATACAAAAAAAATGTTATGTATACCAAAATATTGAGTCATAAAAAAGCCCATGGCTCATGTTATAGTTTTCTTTGTACATTCTTAGTTCACGATTCTAAAACTTTAATAAGTTCATTAATCTTTCTAAATTTAGTTTAAAAGAGATTACACTCTGTATATTTTTTTCAAAAAAATAAATATTTGGCACATGCTGTTTTAACCTAATGTCTAAGATTTAATGATGATAAATGTTTATAAAGAACAAAAAACTATTGAAAGTGGTAATGTAAGGAAAGGCCTTAGCTATAATCAAAACCATTGAATTTTACAATACTCTTTAATACTGTATGATGTCAACCTTCTCCCATTAATATCTTTTTTCATATTATTCTTATTTATTTAGTTAACTGTAAAATGAATATTCATATGTTCATTTATTATATATTTCTATATTGTTTTATATGCATATTTGGCCTTTGTTGCATATACAATATTTAAGAATTATTAAGTCTTGCTTACAGTATCTCACTGAAAGTCCCTTGAAAGAGAATGGTGAGGGGCAACAAATTCTCATTGTATTTCTAATTCAATCTAGATTATTTATAATTGTAAATGTAACTGTTTAAAATTTCTCTCTTAAAAAAGTTTCATATAACCAACTTACAAACTGTAATATTCATTTATCTAACTTCTTTTTTTTATTTGTGAACATAGTGTTCATATGTTGGTAAGTGAGACATTTTCCCATAACAATGTGGTGCTAGTTAAGAAGGCATACACACCACAATGCTTATCCCCTTGTGACATAAAGTGTTATTCTGGTTACCCCAGTAATTTCACTAGAACACAGCACACTTCAAAGCAGAACACATTAATTTATGCAAAATACTTATTGGTGGTAGAAACAGGAGCTGTGGTGGTACCTACTTAAATGGTCTCCAGCAACAGAGACATACCAGCAATAGAATAATTAAAATCTAACTTTTTATCTGCAATTTTAGAAAACATGTTTTTAAAAAGTATTTAATTTATTTTTCTCCATAATACACAATATATTTTAACTTTTTTCTATTTGTACATCAACACAACACATTAAAAGATTGCTCACCGTACATTATATATACCACTCATATAATTGGATCAATATTTTATATACATCAGAAATACATAAATTTCTATTCTTATTAAACATGCATAAACTTTTTGGGTATTGTAATAGTTTTGTTTAGTCTTTTGTTCAATTACTTTCAACCACTTTTTTTGCACCTTTTTCAAAAACAACTTCTTTTAATATTATACAAATTAAACCTATTATTTAATGTGATTGTTTCTCATTAACTTTTTATTCAAGACTATTTCAAAAGCCATGTATGTGTATGACATTGATAATTTTGAAAACTATGATTGAAGTTGTACAAAACTATTTATATATTTGGTGTATGTTCCCATCATACACACATACTGGGTTCTTCTGGGGCAACATGCCTTTGGTGCCTCAAGTACTGCAGGAGTCTATAGACTATGGTTTACCATAAGGCAGGCCTTGATTGCCTTGCCCTGTCGCTGACAGATCCGAGGCATCCTATTCATGACGACTGATGGCTTTAGCGATAGGATTAGTGGACAGGGGCCCTGTCCCACACACCCTTCCGGGCCCACCCAGGGCACCGTAACGGAACGTCCGTAAAAAGATTCCCCCGCGTGAAAAAAAAGGCTTTGATTGCCACCTTTATAGTATAAAAAAACGACCAAAGTTAGGACATCATCATCATGATTTCAACAGATGAATGTCGACTGCTGGACACAGCTCTCTTGTAAAGTATGTATATAGTTAGGACATGTATGTATGATTTCTACTGAAATTGTTTATGAATTTTTAAATCATCATCATCATCATCTCAGCCTATTGCAGTCCACTGCTGAACGTAGGCCTCTCCAATAGATTTCCAGCGCGACCGGAATGAAATGAATGGAATTTTCCGAATTTTTAAATATTATTGTATAAATTATGTTTTAAATGGGAAGGTATAATTGAAAGGAAAAGTACTTTAAGGTTTTATTGACCAAGAATGTAGATTGCTTAATACAATCGCCATACAAATGAATGTTGTGGGCTAAACCTGTTCCATATTAATGCAGTGTTGTAACACTATGAACAACTTAAGTAGTTTTGTAGTTGCTTTTTTATGCAAAATATAGATATAAAATGTAGTCATCTCCAGCACTAAGAGAAAATATAAACTGATTTCGGTAATGTGTTTGTAAAGCTTGTCTAATTTTTTCGAGAACATGTGTACTACTGTTTGAGATCTGCAGCTCATATTTCTGACGCTAAACTTTAGTGCGTAAACTTTACTGGATTTCCGAGACAAGTGAACTATTGTTTTTATTATTGATTTAAGATTCGACGCTATAATAACAGTTATAACCTAATACTAAGTGATAGTCTACAATGTCAATCAAGATGTTTGCACTCCGCCCAATCCTCTCCTCCTCCTGACATATGTGAAATTCTCTAATCCATTATTATCACTACCTACACAACAATTCGTACTGGAACACGCTTAAATCGCAACTCAGTTGATATTTTATACTACTATTCGTTACTTTACATTTCATATGTAAAGTAACATTTTTCTACAGTTCCAACATCGCAAGATGTCCGGTTTTCATGTTAATATTTTTACCGGTGTTTTAATTGTCCGGAATGAATTAGTAACTAAGCTTGTGCCGTCGATTTATTGACTTATAGGAGTTGTTTGTACATTTCACAATTAAATATTTGTTTAAATTCAGAAACAGCTTTCGCTTAAAGTAGTTGCTCTAGGTCGGGCGTGGGCTCCAAAAAGCATCAATTCTGTCATTTAGTGGAGAAATATGAAACATTTTTAAAAAAATAGCTAATATAACATTTTTTATTTTATGAGGGCATTGGATAAAAATGAAAAGGTCAAAGGGAGACAAAGAAAAAATTTACTCAAAAATTAAACATGGGATCAAGAATGACGAGAATCACTGGTTTTGAGTACCTTTGCCTCGTGGTTTGTCTTTTAAACCGTAAGATGTTGACGGTCTCAGTATCTGTGCTACTGAGTGCACTTAACTATATTTAAAAAATTGCTTCATTCTCTTTGAGCTTATCCACATTATTTAGGTCTTTTGCCAGATAGACATCTTTTATTACATTGTAAACATGTTCACCAAATATTCATGACGGTACTAAGATAACTATTATTTCATTAATCCTTACCAGCTAATAGAGATGGAAACTTTTTTAAACTTGCGTAATTATTAAAATTTTATTCATTGCCCATCCCATTCTTCATTGTTGAAGTTCGTGCTCACACTGCAGTGACTTTGTTGTGATGTCGATTTTCCTCTTCCTTACAGTCCGGGGTCCTCTGCTTTTCTTATGGCCGATGTTAGTGGGATGTAAGAAGAAGTCCTGTGAGCAACTTTACCTGGTCAGACTAGCGACTAGGTGATCGGCCGTGCGATCGTTTCCCCTCGACCTTATCTACTACCATAAATAGGTATTAAAAATGGGTAACTGCACTAAGAGAAAATCCTCTCACAAGGAGGGATAGATGCTTTCTTCCGAGAACACTGAACTTGTGGAATGAGTTACCTGCTGATTCTTTCCATAGCGACTACAATATGAAGTTCTTCAAAAAGGACAAGGAGAGGGTTTTATAGTGTCGGCAACTTGTTAGTGATACCTCTGGTGCTATTGGCGTTCATAGGCTGCGGTCACCATTCAACACCAGACGGGCCGCTTGCGTGTCATCCAAGTGGGATAAAATGAAAGTCAAGAGAATCCGCCTTAACCAAGTTCGTGATGTCTGATGTCGCATATCTTTGACAGTAGTTGTTCCTGGAACATGTCGGATTGTTCACGACATTTTTTCTTCACCAATATCAATGTATATTAGGAATAAATTAAACACGGTGCCTTAAATTAGATTAGGTGGCCTGGTAATCGACAATACAATTGTTTTATGTCATGCGTAAAGCGACTTCCTAGTTTTGGCCGTGAGGTAATTTTTAATGAGTGTCGTATCGAAGCAATCTCCCTAGGCGTTTCATGTTGACTAGTCTCTATAACCATTTAATTATAAACTTGATATCTTTATAGTCATCTTCACAGTCCATAGTTTTGCATCATTTATAGGATTCTTCATAGCAAGAACTAAATAATTTAAGAGTAACAACAGCTTTGTTTAATCTTTTTGACTGGGTTAGTTAAATCAATTATACATAACCAATAAATAAGACGTGCTAATTTTTTTAAATGTTTTCTCAAAAGTAAAGCTTTAAACTTTTTTTATTTATTTAAGTTTCAAGTATTCAGTGAAAGTAAAATCGCTTATAAGAGTATAGTTAAGAGTATCAAGAGAAACTCATCCAAGCAGAAAAAGCAAAATTCCTACATTTTATATATAGTCTATCTATTTCTGTGTCTGTACTATATCATTATTTTTTATTGTATTAAGCTACAGAAACTTCGATAGGAAAATAAACAATTTTATCCATGTAATAAAATTTATGTATTAAGAAACCGAAAAAAATTGTAACTACTTGATCCAACCGCTGTTAAATTTTATTCACATATATGCTCTCTTTTATAGGCTGCTATTATGAATAAGATTCCCCGTAATTTCCGAACCTATACGTTATATTTAATCCTCGACTGTTTGCAAATGTGCCTATGTATTGTGTGTTTAAACAGGTTTATTACATATTTACGAAGTGATATGATACTTCAGCGCTTTACAGCTCGCTCGCTTCTCATAACACGATGCCTGGTGCAACTCATACCCTTAATCATACGCTTCATTATCGTTTTATTAAAGTTCGTCTACACGGGTTCAACGATACTTGCCCTGAGTCACTGCGCCTACGCACCGTCTCCCGGACGATGTGCTGCAAAAACTATAACGGGACCGCTGGTTGCAGCGCTAATTTCTGTCCACTTCCCAGAATTCGAGACGGATAGAAAGTTTTCTCATGGTTTTTATACACAAAACCATAGTTGGATACCCTGGTACAGTACCGATCCGATTCTTATAGATCGTACTCAAAGTAATATAAAGTGCAACAATCCTTCCTGTTTCTCTTATAGGTGCACTTTAATGAGATCAATTTAATATATTTTAATTATGTAAAACGTGTTCATTTCCTTAATTACCTCGTATCGGAGACAGTTACATTAACCTTTAAGTTAAATAAACTTGTTATCCATGTGCTTACGGTATCACATAAAGCGACTGTGGAAGAAATAACTCCAGGAAGAAGACCTCAGTTTTCCTTATGGTACCACCGCAACTCCTGTAGTAATAATGTGCAAACGTTACTGTATTTCGGTTTAAATGGCGCTGTAAGGTAGTGAAATTACTAAGGTAACTGCTCTTAAAACCTTAAGTCTCAAGGCGACGAGCGCAATGTGGTGCCTATGTATACCATTTTAACCAGCGCCACGATGTTGCTCGTAAACGTATCACTTATCCCTTACCGTCTGGGAGCTTTGTTGAAAAAAAAACTTCGTTATGGAAAGTCTACATTCAGTAATAGCCAGGACAAAGGCTGAACGATTTCTTTCATCTATTTTATCAAAATATTTGCTTTCTTAATGAAAGGTGACTCTCTTATACCACAATCGCTTGCAATTTTTCATCTCTTTATTAGTAGCAATACTATTTATATAAATAATTCAATGTAAATGAATATTAAGCAATTACGTATAGAGCTGATAAAAAAAACTTATAAAGATGTATTCATAAAAAGGCAATTCATTTATCTGAAAGAGCGCTTGTTTCGCGCGGTCGAGTTGCGCTTTATTGAATAATTGGTCTCTCAAACGTTTACTTGATAAAGTCTTGCGCTTTTTTGCAATTCGTACACTTGCTCATACTGAACGTTATTACTAGATCAATTAATTGGTTCTTCTCGCGTGATCAGCTTGTATCAATAGGCTAACACTTAACCTCAATTTCACACGGTGTTTACTGACAATGATGGTTTAAAAGTATGGTCATGGTTTTGCTTAATCAAAATACTGGCTCTATTATGTTGCCAACCGAAATACTGTTAAAGGGACATAAAAACAATATAATAGCTATCCAAAAAAATCCATGCACTAGTCAACTTCAAAAGGTGTGTTAAATCATTCAATTTGGTGTAAGACAACAATTTTCAAATTTATTTTATCCGGAAACGTATTTCGTTATTGCTAAGATCAATGACATAGTCTTCCTTCCGAGTATGCAAACTGAAGTGGCAATGGGCTGGTTACGTCTGTCGCAAAAGTGACCACCGCTGGAGTAGAAATGTCTTAGAGTGGAAAGCTCAATTGGGAAAACGCAGCACGGGACGCCCCCAGACCAGATGGACTGATAACCTGCTCAAAGAGTGTGTAGCAACTTTTTTGGGAGAGACTTATGTTCAGCAGTGGACTGCCGCAGGCTGTTGATAGTTGCCCTGTCGCTGACAGATCCGAGGCATCCCATTCATAACGGCTGATGGCTTTCGCGGTAGGTTTAGTGGGTAGGG